>JAEVFF010000373.1:0-89109 GCA_018901945.1 Pugionium dolabratum
CATGGAGCAATGACAAGAAGCAGATCAAGGGCACTCTTCCACAAATTCAGCTTATGGGTCGACAAGCTCCTAGAGGAAGATCGACTAAGGACAATGGGCCAGAAGTGCAAGGAAGAGTCCAAAGACTTCTCAACAACACAAGGGACATCAGAGACTTGGGCTTTAGTGTCAAGAGAGGTCAGGGCCCAAAGATTCCTAACCCTACTCCAAGTCGAAGACTAGGAGCAAGGCGCGTGCATGCCACAAGGATGGCCACCTTCCATTTTTTGGCCGTGAGGTAAGTAAGGTAAGTTTTCAATACGAATATTTGCCTCTTTCTGTTTTGCAGGGTAGGATCTAGAATATTTACATTTCTTGAGTCAAAGACATTTTAGGAATAGGTCCTTTTTCGGTTATGCACTTTTGTATATTTTCCATTTGTGCACTTTTGTAAACTTTCCTTTTCTTTCTTTGAGTCAACCCTAGAAGGTCAAGCTGTCGAGCATATTAATAAGGCTCCTTCCAGCATTGTAGTTCGACAACCTTTTTGATTATTAATAAAGTAGAACTTTTCCCTACAAGTTTTCTCTCTAAGAATCTTGTGCGCTTAGAACCTAGTTGAGACCAGCCCTCCTAGCTCTAAGTTTGTGATTTATCACGAGGTTCATCACCCCTCGTGTCGTTCACTTCACCCTTCCATCGAATACCAACCCAAAAACCCCTATCTAAGGAGTCTAAGGTCGAGTTTCTCACCTAACCTTCTCCAAACAGCCCACGCGCATATAACCTTTGAATAGAGGCTTGTATCATTTTGGTATCAGAGCTTAAAGCTCCTAAACCTGGTTGTTTCTATCCTTTAACTTGTTTTGTTTCTTGTTCTTGCATTAGTTTAAGTTTTATTCAAGAAAATTAAAAAAATAACATCTAAGTTCATACCGAGTGCATCTACTTCCTACGTGCATCACTAGGTTCTGGAATCATTCTTGCATTGCTATTTTCGAATTTCCTTTTGTTAGAATCATATTTCTATTATTTTTAAAGTTAAATTAAAATAAAAGAAAAAGAAAATAGGAAAAATACCTGAAGGATTCGAATTGGACAGTTAGCAATAGTTGTCAAGAAAGTTTTCTTTTTTTTCAAATCTTCATATTTTTGAATTTCCAATTCTCAGATTTTTTCCTTTTTGCATTCTTTCGAATCCCCCTTATAAAAGAAAACCCTTCTAATAATTTAGGAGCAGCATAACTTATCTTCTATCTTTGTAGTACGCAATGGTAGAAGAAAATAGAGAAGCAACCGAAGCCATGATGGCCATGTTCACCACCCTCCAAACGCAACTCGCATCCATAGGCGATAGATTGGAACGCGTGGAGAGGCATATGAGATTCCAGGCATAAGGCACGTGAGAGCTGAGCAAGACCGTGCTGAGGGTCCTGAGCACCTTAGGACACGGCACGAACAAGAGGAGCCCCAGCTAGATGGAGATGAGGACACACAACCTCATAACTATCACCATAGGCCGAGAGGACCTCCACGGCAACCAGAGGCAAAAGATGATGGCTTCGAGCCATATGGTCTTCACCAGAGACCAAGGATGCCTCCTAGACATCATGAGAATGGAGATGAACACGCCTACAACCGGGTAACTCATCCTGATGTTAAGCTAACTCCTCCAAGTTTTGCAGGAAAAGTAGACCCCGAGGCTTACCTAGATTGGGAGAGAAGAATGAATCATATCTTTGACCATTACAACCAACCAGGACCTAGGAGAGTCTCAATGGCAGTAGCACAACTCACGGACAATGCCCTCATCTGGTGGGATCGTGAGGTATCTAACAGAAGGAGGAAAAGAATGAGGCCCATAGACTCATGGGTCGACATGAAAGATGTCATGCGACAAAGGTTTGTTCCACCTTACTTTCATAGGGACTTGAAACGTCGTTTTCGTACTCTTAAGCAGGGTACCAGATCAGTAGAGGAGTACTATAAAGAGTTCTAGAAGCTAAGGAACAGGCTGGAGCTCAATGATGATGAAGAAGCGTTGATGGCACAATTCTTGGATGGACTCCAAGAAAGAGTCAGCCACAAGGTGGAAAGACAAATCTACAATGACTTCAAAGACTTGTTCCACCTATCTGCCCAGGCTGAGCAGCACATCAAACATAAGAGCCAAGACATCCGCAGCAAGCCTAAGACGCCTTGGGCACCAAGCAACATTCCCAAGTCCGTAGACAAAGGCAAGAGCATAGAGATCGAGTCAAGGTTCAAGAGCAAGCCTCCTGAACCCACCCGTGACCAGAGAGAGCTTAGTAAGTCTTCTAACCCTCAAAGATCACGTGACATCACTTGTTTCAAGTGTAGGGGTCGTGGACACATCTCAAGGGAGTGCCCAAACAATCGGGTCATGCTGATTACGGAGGCTGGAGAATATGAGTCCCACGATGAAGAGGACTATGAACAAGAAGAAGAATATGGTGACATTGAGTACCCTGATGTGGGGGAAGTGCTAGTCACTAGACGCATCCTCAGTGCAATGGTCGATCCTTCATAGACCATCTAGAGGGAGAACATCTTCCACAGTCGTTGCACCATCAAGGGCAAGGTATGTAACCTCATCATAGATGGTGGTTCTTGCACTAACGTTGCTAGTGCATATATGGTTGATAAGCTAGGTCTAGAGAAGACAAGGCATCCTCGGCCATATAGACTGAGATGGCTCGATGAAAAGTGGAGCTCAAGATCCATGAGCAGGTCACTGTGCCATTCAGTGTGGGCAAGTACCAAGACCAAGTCGTGTGCGACGTGGTGCCCATGCAAGCTGGCCATCTTCTGCTAGGAAGACCATGGCAGTTTGACAAAGAGACCAAGCATGATGGCCAAACCAATCTCTACACTTTTGTGCATGACAAAAGAAAGGTCAGCTTGGCTCCTCTTACACCTGCCCAGGTACACGAGCTACAACTCCAAATCAGTAAGGAAGAAACTTATCAAGTCTAATTTTCTTATTCAACCAAGCCATGTCCGGAGAGCTTTAGCCTCGAAGGATTTAATGTTACTAATGGTTTTCAAGGAAGTGTTGAGTATAGAAAAAGAACAGATAGAGCTACCTCCTCAAGTAGCAACTCTCCTCAACAAGTTCCAGGATGTGTTTCCAGAGGAGATACCAGCAGGCTTGCCTCCTTTACGTGGCATAGAACACCAGATCGATCTAGTGCCTGGAGCAGCCCTGCCCAACCGGCCAGCCTACCGGATGAGTCCAGAGGAGTCCAAGGAGCTTGAGAAGCAAGTCAAGGAACTCCTGGAGAAAGGATATGTTCAAGAGAGCCTCAGTCCATGTGCCGTACCAGTGCTACTAGTGCCCAAGAAGGATGGGACTTGGCGAATGTGCGTGGACTGCCGAGCAATCAACAACATCACAGTCAAGTACCGGCATCCAATACCACGGCTGGATGACATGCTAGATGAGCTGAGTGGAGCCACGGTCTTCTCCAAGATAGACCTCAAGAGTGGATACCACCAGGTCAGGATGAAGGAAGGTGATGAATGGAAGACTGCTTTCAAGACAAAGCAAGGGCTCTACGAGTGGACAGTCATGCCATTTGGCTTGACTAATGCCCCAAACACCTTCATGCGCCTTATGAACCAAGTTTTTAGGGCGTACATCTGTAAGTTGTAGTGGTTTACTTTGATGACATACTAGTTTATAGTAAGTGCCTACGGGAACACCTCACACATCTTGAGATGGTACTTAAAACCCTTCGACAAGAAGAGCTTTATGCCAATCTCAAGAAGTGCATCTTTTGTACTGATAAACTTGTCTTTTTAGGTTTTGTTGTAAGTTCACAGGGCCTACAGGTTGATGAAGAGAAGATTCGAGCCATACAAGAATGGCCAACACCAGGAAACATCAGCCAAGTAAGGAGCTTCCACGGACTGGCCAGCTTCTATAGGAGATTCGTGCCCAACTTCAGCAGTATTGCCTCACCACTGACGGCAGTAGTGAAGAAGAACGTGGGATTCAGCTGGGGAGAAGCTCAGGAGAAGGCATTCCAGGCCTTGAAGGACAGCCTTACACATGCACCAGTGCTAGTCCTGCCCGACTTCAACAAGACGTTTGAAGTGGAGTGTGATGCCTCTGGAATAGGCATAGGAGCAGTGCTAACCCAAGGAGGGAGACCAGTGGCATACTTCAGTGAGAAGCTAGGTGGTGCCTCACTGAACTACCCCACTTATGACAAGGAGCTTTATGCCCTTGTCCGAGCATTGGAGACTTGGCAGCATTACTTGCTGTCCAAGGAGTTTGTGATCCACACTGATCACGAGACTCTCAAACACCTCAGAGGGCAAACCAATCTCAAGAGGAGACATGCCAGGTGGATGGAGTTCATAGAGACCTTCCCGTACGTCATCAAGTACAAGAAGGGCAAAGACAATGTGGTAGCCGATGCACTATCAAGGAGGTTTGCCTTGATATCAACCATGGAGGCAAAGGTCCTAGGGTTCGAGCACATCAAAGACCTATACAAGGATGATCCTGACTTTGCTGAGAGCTACAAGGAGTGTGGCACAGGGAGTCATGGCAAGTTCTACATCCATGAGGGATTCTTGTTCCGAGAAAGAAGGCTGTGCATACCACAAGGATCATTAAGGGAGCTTATCATCCGAGAAGCTCATGGAGGAGGACTCATGGGCCACTTTGGTGTCGACAAGACTCTAGCAGTGGTCAAGGAGCACTTCTACTGGCCACACATCAAGAGGACAGTAGAAGCTCATTGTGCAAGATGCATCACTTGCAAGAAGGCAAAGTCCCGAGTGCAACCTCACGGGTTGTATCTCCCACTGCCCATACCTACACATCCATGGGTGGACATCTCAATGGACTTTGTTCTAGGTCTGCCCAAGATCAACCACAAAGATGCAATCTTTGTAGTGGTGGACAGATTCTCCAAGATGGCACACTTCATTCCATGTGCCAATGTCAATGATGCCACACAAACAGCTGAGCTGTTCTTCAGGGAGATAGTACGGCTTCATGGAGTGCCAAGGACCATCGTATCAGACAGGGACACCAAGTTCCTCAGCCATTTCTGGAGGACCCTTTGGAGGAAGCTAGGCACGAAACTACTCTTCTCTACCACCTGCCATCCTCAAACCGATGGCCAAACTGAAGTTGTCAACAGGACACTATCAACTCTTCTCAGGACTACACTAGGGAAGAACCTCAAAGACTTGGGTGGAGTGCCTACCATTCATAGAGTTCGCTTACAACCGAGCCGTGCACTCAGCAACCAAGAAGACACCATTTGAAGTAGTATACGGCTTCAACCCTCTCACCCCATTGGAGCAAACACCACTGCCACCAGCTGAGATGACCAACCTCAACGGAGCATCCAAGGCAGAGTTCATAAGGAGGTTACACCAGAAGGTAGCAGAAAACTTGGAGAAGAGGACCGGACAGTACGTGACTCATGCCAACAAGGGAAGAAAGGAGGTGATCTTTCAACCAGGCGATTGGGTGTGGCTACACCTACGGCAGGAGAGGTTCCCAAACCTAAGGAGTTCCAAGCTAGCACCAAGAGGAGATGGACCATTCACAGTGCTCGAGAGGATCAACAACAACGCCTACTGGATCGAGCTCCCAGGTGAGTTTAATGTGTCCAATACATTCAATGTTACTGACTTAGCCCCTTTCCATGCAGATGAACCAGTTTTGAGGACAAAACCTACTGAAGAGGGAGGGAATGATGAGGACATCAGGTCGTACATCCAGCCAGGAGACCAGACTGGCCGACCAGGAAGCTTGCCCGAGACAGCAGGAGCATCTGGCGCGCCTGCCGGACCAGACAGTACCGCCGGACCCTCGACCTATAGGACCAGACCGGTCAACATCGCCGGCGGAGAGGCCCAAGCTTCCGGCACACTTGTTGGGGACGTGAATGACACCGCCGGTCCCCCTGATGACACCGCCGACTCCGGGATCAACTTGGCCGGTCCTGAAGTCATTCCGGCCAGTACCACGCACAATCAAGCCGGTACAGCCGATCCAGCCGAGTACACGCGCACTTCCACTTCTACACAAGAGGACTCGGACCAAATGAGCTACCAGCTCCAGGACATGCCCTTAGAGGAAGTATCTACACCAGTGGTACCTCCAGGAGCAATGACAAGAAGCAGATCAAGAGCACTCTTCCACAAATTCAGCTTATGGGTCGACAAGCTTCTAGAGGAAAAGCAGCTAAGGACAATGGGCCAGAAGAGCAAATTAGAGTCCAAAGGCTTCTCAACAACACAAGGAACATCAGAGACTGGGGCTTTAGTGGCAAGAGAGGTCAGGGCCCAAAGATATTTAACCCTACTCCAAGTCGAAGACTAGGAGCAAGGCGCGTGCATGCCACAAGGACGGCCACCTTCCATTTCTTGGCCGTGAGGTGAGTTAAGGTAAGTTTACATTCGAATATATGCCTCTTTCTGTTTTGCAGGGTAGGATCTAGTTGCTTTACATTTTTGAGTCAAGAACATTTTAGGAATAGGTCCTTTTTCGGTTATGCACTTTTGTATCTTTTCCTTTTGTGCACTTTTGTAAACTTTCCTTTTTCTTTATTTGTGTCGACCCTAGAAGGTCAAGCTGTCGAGCATATTAATAAGGCTCCTTCCAGCATTGTAGTTCGACAAACTTTTTGATTATTAATAAAGTAGAACTTTTTCCCTACGAGCTTTCTCTCAAGAGAGACTTGTGCGCTTAGAACCTAGTTGAGACCAGCCCTCCTAGCTCTAAGTTTGTGATTTTCACGAGGTTCATCACCCCTCGTGTGGTTCACTTCACCCTTCCATCGTTTACCAACCAGAAAACCCCTATCCAGAAGCCTAAGGTTGAGTTTCTCACCTATTCTTCTACAAACAGCCCACGCGCATACATCCTTGAATCAAGGCTTGTATCAAGGAGCTCCTGGAGAAAGGATATGTTCAAGAGAGCCTCAGTCCATGTGCCGTACCAGTGCAACCAGTGCCCAAGAAAGATGGGACTTGGCGAATGTGCGTGGACTGCCGAGCAATCAACAACATCACTGTCAAGTACCGGCATCCAATACCACGGCTGGATGACATGCTAAATGAGCTGAGTGGAGCCACGGTCTTCTCCAAGATAGACCTCAAGAGTGGATACCACCAGGTCAGGATGAAGGAAGGTGATGAATGGAAGACTTCTTTCAAGACAAAGCAAGGGCTCTACGAGTGGACAGTCATGCCATTCAGCTTGACTAACGCCCCGAGCACCTTCATGCGCCTTATGAACCAAGTTCTTAGGGCGTACATCAGTAAGTTTGTAGTGGTTTACTTTGATGATATATTAGTTTATAGTAACTGCCTACGGGAACACCTCACACATCTTGAGATGGGACTTAAATCCATTCGACAAGAAGAGCTTTATGCCAATCTCAAGAAGTGCACCTTTTGTACTGATAAGCTTGTCTTTTTAGGTTTTTGTTGTAAGTTCACAGGGCCTACAGGTTGATGAAGAGAAGATTCGAGCCATACAAGAATGGCCAACACCAGGAAACATCAGCCAAGTAAGGAGCTTCCACGGACTGGCCAGCTTTTATAGGAGATTCGTGCCCAACTTCAGCAGTATTGCCTCACCATTGACGGCAGTAGTGAAGAAGAACGTGGGATTCAGTTGGGGAGAAGCTCAGGAGAAGGCATTCCAGGCCTTGAAGGACAGCCTTACACATGCACCAGTGCTAGTCCTGCTCGACTTCAACAAGACATTTGAAGTGGAGTGTGATGCCTCTCGAATATGCATAGGAGCAGTGCTAACCCAAGGAGGGAGACCAGTGGCATACTTCAGTGAGAAGCTAGGTGGTGCCTCACTGAACTACCCCACTTATGACAAGGACCTTTATGCCCTTGTCCGAGCATTGGAGACTTGGCAGCATTACTTGCTGTCCAAGGAGTTTGTGATCCACACTGATCACGAGACTCTCAAACACTTCAGAGGGCAAACCAATCTAAAGAGTAGACATGCCAGGTGGATGGAGTTCATAGATACCATCCCGTACGTCATCAAGTACAAGAAGGGCAAAGACAATGTGGTAGCCAATGCACTATCAAGGAGGTTTGCCTTGATATCCAGCATGGAGGCAAAGGTCCTAGGGTTCGAGCACATCAAAGACCTATACAAGGATGATCCTGACTTTGCTGAGAGCTACAAGGAGTGTGGCACAAGGAGTCATGGGAAGTTTTACATCCATGAAGGATTCTTGTTCCGAGAAAGAAGGTTGTGCATACCACAAGGATCATTGAGGGAGCTTATCATCCGAGAAGCTCATGGAGGAGGACTCATGGGCCACTTTGGTGTCGACAACACTCTAGCAGTGGTCAAGGAGCACTTCTACTGGCCACGCATCAAGAGGATAGTAGAAGCTCATTGTGCAAGATGCATCACTTGAAAGATGGCAAAGTCACGAGTGCAACCTCACAGGTTGTATCTTCCACTGCCCATACCTACACATCCATGGGTGGACATCTCAATGGACTTTGTTCTAGGCCTGCCCAAGATAAACCACAAAGATGCAATCTTTGTAGTGGTGGACAGATTCTCCAAGATGGCACACTTCATCCCATGTGCCAATGTCAATGATGCCACGCAAACAGCCGAGCTGTTTTTCAGGGAGATAGTACGGCTTCATGGAGTGCCAAGGACCATCGTATCAGACAGGGACACCAAGTTCCTCAGCCATTTTTGGAGGACCCTTTGGAGGAAGCTAGGCACGAAGCTACTCTTCTCTACCACCTGCCATCCTCAAACCGATGGCCAAACTGAAGTTGTCAACAGGACACTATCAACTCTTCTCGGGACTACACTAGGGAAGAACCTCAAGACTTGGGTGGAGTGCCTGCCATTCATAGAATTCGCTTACAACCGAGCCGTGCACTCAGCAACCAAGAAGACACCATTTGAAGTAGTATACGGCTTCAACACTCTCACCCCATTGGAGCAAACACCACTACCACCAGCTGAGATGACCAACCTCAACGGAGCATCCAAGGCAGAGTTCATAAGGAGCTTACACCAGAAGGTAGCAGAAAACTTGGAGAAGAGGACCGGACAGTACGTGACTCATGCCAACAAGGGAAGAAAGGATGTGATCTTTCAACCAGGCGATTGGGTGTGGCTACACCTACAGCAGGAGAGGTTCCCAAACCTAAGGAGTTCCAAGCTAGCACCAAGAGGAGATGGACCATTCAGCTCCCAGGTGAGTTTAATGTGTCCAATACGTTCAATGTTACTGACTTAGCCTCTTTCCATGCAGATGAACCAGTTTTGAGGACAAAACCTACTGAAGAGGGAGGGGATGATGAAACATCAGGTCGTACATCCAGCCAGGAGACCAGACTGGCTGACCAGGAAGCTTGCCCGAGACAGCGGGACCATCTGGCATGCCTGCCGGCCCAAGCAGTACCGCCGGACCCTCGACCACAAGGACCAGAGCAACCAGCATTGCCGGCGGTGAGGCCCAAGCTTCCGACACACTTGGTGGCGACGTGGATGACACCGCCGGTCCCTCTGGTGATGCCGCCGACTCAGGGATAGACTTGGCCGGTTCTGAAGGCATTCCGCCCAGTATCTCGCACAATCCAGCCGGTACAGCCGATCCAGCCGAGTACATGCGCATTTCCACTTCTACACAAGAAGACTCGGACCAAATGAGCTACCAGCTCCAGGACATGCACCGAGAGGAAGTCTCTACACCAGTGGTACCTCAAGGAGCAATGACAAGAAGCAGATCAAGGGCACTCTTCCACAAATTCAGCTTATGGGTCGACAAACTCCTAGAGGAAGAGCAGCTAAGGACAATGGGCCAGAAGAGCAAATTAGAGTCCAAAGGCTTCTCAACAACACAAGGAACATCAGAGACTTGGGCTTTAGTGGCAAGAGAGGTCAGGGCCCAAAAATTTTTAACCCTACTCCAAGTCGAAGACTAGGAGCAAGGCGCGTGCATGCCACAAGGACGGCCACCTTCCATTTCCTGGCCATGAGGTAAGTTAAGGTAAGTTTTCAATAAGAATATTTGCCTCTTTCTGTTTTGCAGGGTAGGATCTAGAATATTTACTTTTATTGAGTCAAAAACATTTTAGGAATAGGTCCTTTTTCCGATTATACACTTTTGTATCTTTTCCTTTGTGCACTTTTGTAAGTTTTCCTTTTCTTATTTGGGTCGACCCTAGAAGGTCAAGCTGTCGAGCATATTAATAAGGCTCCTCCAGCATTGTAGTTCGACAACCTTTTTGATTATTAATAAAGTAGAACTTTTTCCCTACAAGTTTTCTCTCTAAGAATCTTGTGCGCTTAGAACCTAGTTGAGACCAGCCCTCCTAGCTTTAAGTTTGTGATTTATCACGAGGTTCATCACCCCTCGTGTGGTTCACTTCACCTTTCCATCGAATACCAACCCAAAACCCCCTATCCAAGAAGTCTAAGGTCGAGTTTCTCACCTAATCTTCTCCAAACAGCCTACGCGCATACATCCTTGAATCAAGGCTTGTATCACTTGGGATGTGGCCGCGACCCCTACACTTAAAGCAAGTGATGTCACGTGATCTCTGTGGGTTAGAAGACTTACTAGGCTTTCTCTGGTCACGGCTTTGCTCAGGAGGCTTGCTCTTGAACCGTGATTCGATCTCTATGCTCTTGCCTTTGTCTACGGGCTTGGGGCTATTTCTTGGTGCCCAAGGCCTCTTAGGCTTGCTGCGGATGTCTTGGCTCTTACGCCTGATGTGCTGCTCAGCCTGGACAGATAGGTAGAACAAGTCTTTGAAGTCATTGTAGATTTGTCTCTCCACCTTACGGGTGATTCTCTCTTGCAACCCATCCAAGAATTGCGCCATCAATGCCTCTTCATCGTCATTGAGCTCCAGCCTGTTCCTTAGCCTCTCAAACTCTTCGTAGTACTCTTCTACTAATCTGGTGCCCTGCTTAAGAGTACGAAAACGTTGTTGCAAATCTCTATAGAAATAAGGTGGAACAAACCTTTGTCTCATGTGATCTTTCATGTTGACCCATGAGTCTACGGGCCTCAATCTCCTCCTCCTTCCGTCAGAAACCTCACGATCCCACCATATGAGGGCATGATCCGTGAGTTGTGCTACTACCATGGAGACTCTCCTAGGGCCTGGTTGGTTGTAGTGATCAAAGATGTGATCCATCCTCCTCTCGCAAACTAGATAGGTTTCGGGGTCTACTTTTCCTGCAAAACTAAGAGGTGTTAATTTAACATCAGGATGAGTTACCCGGTTGTAGGCGTATTCATCTCCATCCTCAGGATGTCTAGGAGGCATTCTTGGTCTCTGGTGATGACCATAGGGCTCGAAGCCATCGCCTTCTGCTTCTGGTTGCTGTGGAGGTCCTCTTGGTCTAGGGTGATAGCCGTGGGGCTGCGTGTCTTCATCTCCAACCGGTTGGGGCTCCTCTTGTTCAAGCCGTGTCCTAGGGTGATCAGAACCCTCAGCAGGGTCTTGTTCAGCCCTCACGTGTCTTAGGGCCTGGAACCTCACCGGCCTCTCCACGTGCTCCAACTTTTCGTCGATTGATGCGAGTTACATTTGGAGGGTGGTGAACATGACCATCATGGCCTCCACTGCATCTTGATTCCCTTCTGCCATTATGTACTACAAGAAGAAAAATACAAGTTATTTAGCTTCTAAATCGATTAGGAAGGTTTTCTTTTTATAGTAGAATTCAAAAAATGCACAAAGGAAAAACTGGAAAAAAGGAAAAACCTGAAAAATGGAAACTCTTAAGAATTAATGATAAATATCTTGGATCCTTTTTTTGGTTGATTTCTTTTTGGTATTTTTCTATTTACTTTTTCTTTGCTTTTTTTAATTTAACTTAATGATAATGGAAATATGCTTAAACAGAAAAGGAAAAACAAATTGCAATGCAAAGAATGATTCTAGAACCTAGTGATGCACGTAGGAGCTAGATGCACTCGGATTGAACTTAGATGTTATTTTTTTATTTTCTTTGAATGATACTTAAACTAATGCAAGAACTGGAAACAAGACTAAGTAAAGAATAGAAACAACCTGGTTTTAGGAGCTTTAATCTCTGATACCAAAATGATAGCCTCGAATCAAGGCTGTACGCGCGTGGGCTGTTTGGAGAAGATTAGGTGAGAAACTCAACCTTAGGCTTCTGGATGGGGGTTTTCTGTTTGGTAATGGATGGAACGGTGAAGTGAACCACACGAGGGGTGATGAACCTCGTGATAAATCACAAACTTAGAGCTAGGAGGGCTGGTCTCGACTAGGTTCTAAGCGCACAAGTCTCTTGAGAGAAAAACATGTATAAAGAAAATTCTTAATATCCGAAAAAGGTTTTTGAACTACAATGCTGAAGAAGCCTTATTAATATGCTCGGCAGCTTGACCTTCTAGGGTTGACTCAATAAAGAAAAATGGAAAACTTACAAAGTGCACAAAAGGAAAAATTACAAAAGGGCAATAACCGAAAAGGATTTCTACCTAAATTGTCTTTGACTCAAAAATGTAAACATTCTAAATCCTACACTGCAAAACAGAAAAAGGCAAGTATATAATTTGGAAACTTACCATTCTTACCTATCGGCCAAGAAATGGAAGGTGGCCGACCTTGTGGCATGCACGCTTCTAGCTCCTAGTCTTCGACTTGGAGTAGGGTTATGAATCTTGGGGCCCAGACCTCTCTTGCCACTAAAGCCCAAGTCTCCGGAGTCCCTTGTAATGTTGAGAAGCCCTTGGACTCTTCCTTGTACTCTTGGCCCAATGCTCTTTGTCGATCATCCTCTAGAAGCTTTTCGACTCACAAACTGAACTTGTGGAAGAGCACCCTTGATCTGCTCCTTGTCATTGCTCCTGGTGGCACCACTTGTGTAGAAACTTCATCTAGAGTCATGTCTTGAAGCTGGTAGCTTATCTGGTCCGAGTCTCTTTGTGTAGATGTTGAAATGGTGATGCAAACGGCTGGATCGGCTGTACCGGCTGGACTGTGCAAGGAGCTCGCCATATTGTCATCGGAGCCGGCCAGGTTGATCCCGGAGCCGGCCAGGTTGATCCCGGAGCCGGTGAAGTCACCAATTGGGCCAGCGGTGTCATCCACGTCACCTCCAATTGCCCCGGAGGTTTGGGCCTCTCCGCCGGAAAGGCTGATCGGTCCGGCCCGGCTGGTCGTAGGCCCAGCGGTACTGCTTGGGCCGGCAGGCACGCCAAATGGCCCGGCTGTCTCGGGCAACTACTCTGGTCGGCCAGATTGATCTCCTGCCCGGCCATGCGATCTGATGCCCTCATCATTAAGCTAGCTCAATTATCAATGTTTTGACAAAATTTGGAACACAAAAAGAGACGACAAAGCGTCCAAATAATCCAATCTATCCCAAACTGTGTGATGCCATGCATTATCCTTCATTTATTAGAGTTTTCTCAATGAGCACCAATGATCAGTTTAGAATTATCACTTTAACTGGCCGACCAACTTGACATGTCCAAACTAAATCATCTGTAACTTTTGATTTAGCGCTCAGAACGATACGAAGACAATGTCTATGTTAATCTAGCTCAATTTTCTAGATTTTGACAAAATTTGGGACAGAAAAAGAAATGACAAAGCGTCCAAATAATCCAATCTATTCCAAACTGTGTGATGCCATTTTTTATGCTTAATCTATAAGCATTTACTTAATGAGCACCAATGATCAGTTTAGAATGATAACTTTAACTGGCTAATCAACTTGACATATCCGCACTAAATTGTTTGTAACTTTTGATTCAGAGGAAACACAAGAATCCAATGCCCACATTAACCTAGCTCAATTTTCTATATTGTGACAAAATTTGAGACAAAAATAGATACAACAAAGCGTCCAAGTAGTCCAGTCTATCCCAAACTGCGTGATGTCATGCATTATTCTTCATTTATAAGCTTTTACCCAATGAGCACCAATGATCAATTTAGAATTATCATTTTAATTGGCCGATCGTCCGTAACTTTTGATTTAGTGCTCTGAATGACACAAATCTAATGTCCATGTTAAGCTGGCTCAATTTTCTATATTGTGACAAAATTTTGTGATAGAATTAGATACGGCAAATCGTCCAAGTAATCCAATCCATCCCAAACTGTGTGATGGCATGCATTCTTCTTCATTTATAAGCTTTTACTCAATGAGCACCAATGATGAATTTATAATGATCATTTTAACTGGCCGATCAACTTGACATGTGTGCGGTAAATCGTCTGTAAATTTTGATTTATTGCTTAGAATGACACGAATCCAATACCCACATTAATCTAGTTCAATTTTCTATATTGTGACAAAATTTGAGACAGAACAAAATACAACAAAGCGTCCAAGTAATCCAATATATCCCACACTGCGTGATGCCATGTATTATGCTTCATTTATTAGCATTTCTTCAATGAGCACCAATGATCAGTTTAGAATAATCACTTTAACTAGCCGATCAACTTGAAATGTCCACACTAAATCGTCTGTATCTTTTTATTTTGGGCTCAGGGTGACACGAATCCATTGTCCATGTTAAGTTAGCTCAATTATCAATATTTTGACAAAATTTGGAACATAAAGAGAGACGACAAAGCATCGAAATAACCCAATCCATCCTAAACTGTGTGATGCCATGCATTATCCTTCATTTATTAGACTTTCCTCAACGAGCACCAATGATCAGTTTAGAATTATCACTTTAACTGACACTAAATCGTCTGTAGCTTTTGATTTAGAGCTCAGAATGATACGAACCTAATGTCTACATTAAGCTAACTCAATTTTTTAGATTTTGAAAAAATTTGGGACAGAAAAGGAAACGACAAAGCGTCCAAATAATCCAATCTATCCCAAACTGCGTGATGCCATATTTTATGCTTAATTTATAATCCTTTACTTAATGAGCACCAATGATCAGTTTAGAATGATCAATTTAACTGGCTGATCAACTTGATATATCCGCACTAAATCGTCTGTAACTTTTGATTCAGAGGAACACACGAATCCAATGCCCACATTAAGATAGCTAAATTTTCTATATTGTGATAAAATTTGTGACAGAAGTAGATACGGAAAGGCGTTCAAGAAATCCAATCCATCTGAAACTGTGTAATGCCATGCATTATTGTTCATTTATAAGCTTTTACTCAATAAGCACCAATGATTAGTTCAGAATGATCATTTTAACTGGCCGATCAACTTGACATGTCTGCACCAAATCGTCCATAAATTTTGATTTATAGCTCAAAATGACACGAATCTAATATCCACATTAAGCTAGTGCAGTTTTCTATAATCCAAACTGCGTGATGCCATGCATCATACTTCATTTCTTAGCCTTTCCTCAATGAGCACCAATGATCGGTTTTGAATGATCACTTTAAGTGGCCGATCAACTTGACATGTCCACACTAAATCGTTTGTAACTTTTGATTTATAGCTTATAATGACACGAATATAATACCCACATTAATTTAGTTCAATTTTCTATATTGTGACAAAATTTGAGACAAAACTAAATACAACAAAGCATCCAAGTTATCGAATATATCCCACACTGCGTGATGTCATGCATTACTCTTCATTTATTAGCATTTCTTCAATGAGCACCAATGATCAGTTTAGAATGATCAACTTCAAATATCAACACTAAATCGTCTGTAACTTTTGATTTCGGCCTCAGAATGACATGAATCCAATGTCCACGTTAAGCTAGCTCAATTTTCAATATTTTGACAAAATTTGGAACATAAAAAGAGATGACAAAGCGTCTAAATAATCCAATCTATCCCAAACGGTGTGATGCCATGAATTATCCTTCCCTTATTAGACTTTCCTCAATGAGCACCAATGATCAGTTTATAATTATCACTTTAACTGGCCGATCCACTTGACAAGTCCACACTAAATCGTCTGTAACTTTTGATTTAGAGCTCAGAATGATACGAACGCAATGTCTACGTTAAGCTAGCTCAAATTTCTAGATGTTGAGAAATTTTGGGACAGAAAAAGAGACGAAAAATGGTCCAAATAATCCAATCTATACTAAACTGCGTGATGCCATGCTTTATGCTCAATATATAAGCCTTTACCTAATGAGCACCAATGATCAGTTTAGAATGATCACTTTAACTTATTGATCAATTTGACATATCCGCACTAAATCATCTATAACTTTTGCTTCAGAGGAAACACACGAATCCAATGCCCACATTAAGCTAGCTCAATTTTCCATATTGTGACAAAATTTGAGACAGAAATAGATACAAAAAAGCGTCCAAGAAATCCAATCCATTTGAAACTGTGTGATGCCATGCATTATTGTTCATTTATAAGTTTTTACTCAATAAGCACCAATGATTAGTTCAGAATTATCATTTTAATTGGCCGATCAACTTGATATGTCTGCACTAAATCGTCTATAAATTTTGATTAATAGCTCAAAATGATACGAATCTAATACCCATAATAAGCTAGTTCAATTTTCTAGAATCTCACAAAATTTGAGACAAAACTAGATATTAAAAAGTGTCCAAGAAATCCAATCTATCTTGAACTACGTGATGCCATGCATTATGCTGTATTTATTAGCCTTTCCTGAATGAGCACCAATGATCAGTTCAGAATGATCACTTTAACTGGCCGATCAACATGACATGTCCACACTAAATCGTTTGTTACTTTTGATTTAGAAATTAGAATGACACGAATTAATGTCCACGTTAAGATGTCTCAATTTTCTATATTGTAGCAAAATTTGAGACAGAAATAGATACGAAAAAGCGTCCAAGTAATCCAATCCATGCCAAACTGTGTGATGCTATGTATTATTCTTCATTTATAAGCTTTTACTCAATGAGCACCAATGATGAGTTTAGAATGATCATTTTAACTGGCCGATCAACTTGACATGCCTGTCCTAGATCTTCTGTAACTTTTGATTTATAGCTCCGAATGACACGAATCCAATACCCACATTAAGCTAGTTCAATTTTCTATATTGAGCAAAATTTGAGACATAACTAAATACAACAAAACCCCCCAAGTAATGCAATGTATCCCAAACTGCGTGATGCCTTGCATTATGCTTCTTTTATTAGCCTTTCCTCAATGAACAGCAATGATCAGTTTAGAATGATCACTTTAAATGGGCGATCAACTTGACATGTCCACACTAAATCGTCGGTAACTTTTGATTTAGGACTCTGAATGACACGAATCCAATGTCCACGTTAAGCTAGCTCAATTTTCAATATTTTGACAAAATTTGGGACAAAAAAGAGACGACAAAGCGTCCAAGTAAGCCAATCTATCCCAAACTACGTGATGTCATGCATTATCCTTGATTTATTTGACTTTCCTCAATGAGCACCAATGATCAGTTTAGAATGATCACTTTAACTGGCCGATGAACTTTACATGTCCACACTAAATCGTCTGTAAGTTTTGATTTAGAGCTGAGAATGACACGAATCCAATGTCCACGTTAATCTAGCTCAATTTTCTATATTTTCACAAAATTTGGGACAGAAAAAGAGACGACAAAGCGTCCAAGTAATCCAATCAATCCCAAACCGCATGATGCAACACTTTATTCTTTATTTATAAGCCTTTACTTAATGAGCACCAATGATCAGTTTAGAATGATCACTTTAACAGGACGATCAACTTGACATATCCGCACTAAATCGTCCGTAACCTTTGATTTAGTGGAAGCATACGAATCCAATGCCCACGTTAAGCTAGCTCAATTTTCTATATTGTAAAAAAATTTGAGACAGGAATAGATACGAAAATGCGTGATAACATGCATTATTTTTCATTTACAAGCTTTTACTCAATGAGCACCAATGATTAGTTTACAATGATCATTTGGACTGACCGATCAACTTGACATGTATGCACTAAATCGTCCATCACTTTTGATTTATTGCTTCGAATGACACGAATCAATTACCCTCATTAAGCTAGTTCAACTTTCTATATTGGGACAAAATTTGAGAACAAACTAGATACGGAAAAGCATCCAAATAATCCTATATATCCCATACAGCGTCATGAAATGCCTTATGCTTTATTTATTAGCCTTTCCTCAATGAGCACCATCAGTTTAGAACGATCACTTTAACTGGCCGATCAACTTGACATGTCAACACTAAATCGTTCGTAACTTTTTATTTAGAGCTCAGAATGACATGAATCCAATGTCCACGTTAAGCTGGCTAAATTTTCTATATTGTGACACAATTTTAGACAGAACTAGATACGACAAAATGTTCAAGTAATCCAATCAATCCCAAACTGCGTGATGCCATGCATTCTTCTTCATTTATAAGCTTTTACTCAATGAGCACCAGTGATGAATTTAGAATGATCATTTTAACTGGTCGATCAACTTGACATGTCAACACTAAATCGTTTGTAACTTTTGATTTAGAGCTCAGAATGACACGAATCCAATGTTCACGTTAAGCTGGCTTAATTTTCTATATTGTGACAAAATTTTATACATAAATAGATACGACAAAGCGTTCAAGTAATCCAAACAATCCCAAACTACGTGATGTTATGCATTCTTTTTCATTTATAGGCTTTTACTCAATGAGCACCAATGATGAGTTTAGAATGATCATTTTAACTGGCTGATCAACTTGATATGTCTGCACTAAATCGTCTGTAACTTTTGTTTTATAGCTCAGAAAGACACGTATCCAATACCCACATTAAGCTAGTTCAATTTTCTATATTGTGATAAAATTTAAAACAAAACTAAATACGACAAAGAGTCCAAGTAATCAAATATATCCCAAACTGCGTGATGCCATGCATTATGCTTCATTTATTAGCCTTTCCTCAATGAGCACCAATGATCGGTTTAGAATGATCACTTTAACTAACCGGTCAACTTGACATGTCCACACTAAATTGTCTATAACTTTTGTTTAGGGCTCAGAAAACATGAATCCAATGTCCACGTTAAACTAGCTCAATTTTCTACATTTTGACAAAATTTGAAATAGAAAAAGAGACGACAAAGTGTCCAAGTAATCCAATCTATCCCAAACTGCATGATGCCATGCATTATCCTTCATTTATTTGCCTTTCATCAATGAGCACTAATGATCAGTTTAGATTGATCACTTTAACTGGCCGATCAACTTAACATGTCCGTACTAAATTGTCTGTAACTTTTGATTCAGAGCTCAGAATGACACGAATCCGAAGTCCACGTTAATCTAGCTCAATTTTCTTTGTTTTGACAAAATTTTGGACAGAAAAAGAGACGACAATGCATCCAAGTAATCAAATCTATCCCAAACTGTGTGATGCCATGCTCTATGCTTCATTTATAAGCCTTTACTTAATGAGCACCAATGATCAATTTAGAATGATCACTTTAACTGGCCGATCAACTTAACATATCAACAATAAATCGTCCGAAACTTTTGATATAGAGGAAACGCACGAATCCAATGCCCACGTTAAACTAACTCAATTTTCTATATTGTAACAAAATTTGAGACAAAAAATAGATACCAAAAATCGTCCAAGTAATCCAATCCATCCCAAAGTGTGTGATACCATGCATTACTGTTCATTTATCAGCTTCTACTCAATAAGCACCAATGATCAGTTTAGAATGATCATTTTGACTAGCCAATCAACTTGACATGTTTGCACTAAATCGTCCATAACTTTGATTTATAGCTCAGAATGACACAAATACAATACCCACATTAAGCTAGTTCAATTTTCTGTATTGTGACAAAAATTGAGACAAAACTAGATACAAAAAAGCGTCCAAGTAATCCATCTATCCTATATAGTGTGATGCCATGCATTATGCTTCATTCATTAGCCTTTCCTCAATGAGTACCAATGATCAGTTTAAAAAATGATCACTTTAACTGGCGGATCAACTTGACATTTCCACGCTAAATCGTCCGTAACTTTTGATTTAGGGCTCAGAATGGCACAAATCCAATATCCACATTAAGCTAGCTCAAGTTTCTATATTGTGATAAAATCTGAGATAGAAATAGATACGACAAAGCGTACAAGTAATCAAATCCATCGCAAACTGAGTGATGCCATGCAATGTTCTTCATTTATAAGCTTTTACATAATGAACACCAATGATGAGTTTAAAATGATAATTTTAATTTGCCGATCAACTTGACATGTCCACACTAAATTGTTCGTAACTTTTGGTTTAGAGATTAAAATGACACGAATCCAATGCCCACGTTAAGCAAGCTCAATTTCCTATTATATGACAAAATTTGAGACACAAATAGATACAGCAAAGCGTCAAAGTAATCCAATCCATCCCAAACTGTGTGATGCTATGTATTATTCTTCATTTATAAGCTTTTACTCAATGAGCACCAATGATGAGTTTAGAATGATCATTTTAACTGGCCGATCAACTTGACATGCCTGTCCTAGATCTTCTGTAACTTTTGATTTATAGCTCCGAATGACACGAATCCAATACCCACATTAAGCTAGTTCAATTTTCTATATTGAGCAAAATTTGAGACATAACTAAATACAACAAAACCCCCCAAGTAATGCAATGTATCCCAAACTGCGTGATGCCTTGCATTATGCTTCTTTTATTAGCCTTTCCTCAATGAACACCAATGATCAGTTTAGAATGATCACTTTAAATGGGCGATCAACTTGACATGTCCACACTAAATCGTCGGTAACTTTTGATTTAGGACTCTGAATGACACGAATCCAATGTCCACGTTAAGCTAGCTCAATTTTCAATATTTTGACAAAATTTGGGACAAAAAAGAGACGACAAAGCGTCCAAGTAAGCCAATCTATCCCAAACTGCGTGATGTCATGCATTATCCTTGATTTATTTGACTTTCCTCAATGAGCACCAATGATCAGTTTAGAATGATCACTTTAACTGGCCGATGAACTTTACATGTCCACACTAAATCGTCTGTAAGTTTTGATTTAGAGCTGAGAATGACACGAATCCAATGTCCACGTTAATCTAGCTCAATTTTCTATATTTTCACAAAATTTGGGACAGAAAAAGAGACGACAAAGCGTCCAAGTAATCCAATCAATCCCAAACCGCATGATGCAACACTTTATTCTTTATTTATAAGCCTTTACTTAATGAGCACCAATGATCAGTTTAGAATGATCACTTTAACAGGACGATCAACTTGACATATCCGCACTAAATCGTCCGTAACCTTTGATTTAGTGGAAGCATACGAATCCAATGCCCACGTTAAGCTAGCTCAATTTTCTATATTGTAAAAAAATTTGAGACAGGAATAGATACGAAAATGCGTGATAACATGCATTATTTTTCATTTACAAGCTTTTACTCAATGAGCACCAATGATTAGTTTACAATGATCATTTGGACTGACCGATCAACTTGACATGTATGCACTAAATCGTCCATCACTTTTGATTTATTGCTTCGAATGACACGAATCAATTACCCTCATTAAGCTAGTTCAACTTTCTATATTGGGACAAAATTTGAGAACAAACTAGATACGGAAAAGCATCCAAATAATCCTATATATCCCATACAGCGTCATGAAATGCATTATGCTTTATTTATTAGCCTTTCCTCAATGAGCACCATCAGTTTAGAACGATCACTTTAACTGGCCGATCAACTTGACATGTCAACACTAAATCGTTCGTAACTTTTTATTTAGAGCTCAGAATGACATGAATCCAATGTCCACGTTAAGCTGGCTAAATTTTCTATATTGTGACACAATTTTAGACAGAACTAGATACGACAAAATGTTCAAGTAATCCAATCAATCCCAAACTGCGTGATGCCATGCATTCTTCTTCATTTATAAGCTTTTACTCAATGAGCACCAGTGATGAATTTAGAATGATCATTTTAACTGGTCGATCAACTTGACATGTCAACACTAAATCGTTTGTAACTTTTGATTTAGAGCTCAGAATGACACGAATCCAATGTTCACGTTAAGCTGGCTTAATTTTCTATATTGTGACAAAATTTTATACATAAATAGATACGACAAAGCGTTCAAGTAATCCAAACAATCCCAAACTACGTGATGTTATGCATTCTTTTTCATTTATAGGCTTTTACTCAATGAGCACCAATGATGAGTTTAGAATGATCATTTTAACTGGCTGATCAACTTGATATGTCTGCACTAAATCGTCTGTAACTTTTGTTTTATAGCTCAGAAAGACACGTATCCAATACCCACATTAAGCTAGTTCAATTTTCTATATTGTGATAAAATTTAAAACAAAACTAAATACGACAAAGCGTCCAAGTAATCAAATATATCCCAAACTGCGTGATGCCATGCATTATGCTTCATTTATTAGCCTTTCCTCAATGAGCACCAATGATCGGTTTAGAATGATCACTTTAACTAACCGGTCAACTTGACATGTCCACACCAAATTGTCTATAACTTTTGTTTAGGGCTCAGAAAACATGAATCCAATGTCCACGTTAAACTAGCTCAATTTTCTACATTTTGAAAAAATTTGAAATAGAAAAAGAGACGACAAAGTGTCCAAGTAATCCAATCTATCCCAAACTGCATGATGCCATGCATTATCCTTCATATATTTGCCTTTCCTCAATGAGCACTAATGATCAGTTTAGATTGGTCACTTTAACTGGCCAATCAACTTAACATGTCCATACTAAATCGTCTGTAACTTTTGGTTCAGACCTCAGAATGACACGAATCCGAAGTCCACGTTAATCTAGCTCAATTTTCTTTGTTTTGACAAAATATTTTACAGAAAAAGTGACGACAATGCATCCAAGTAATCAAATCTATCCCAAACTGTGTGATGCCATGCTCTATGCTTCATTTATAAGCCTTTACTTAATGAGCACCAATGATCAATTTAGAATGATCACTTTAACTGGCCGATCAACTTAACATATCAACACTAAATCGTCCGAAACTTTTGATATAGAGGAAACGCACGAATCCAATGTCCACGTTAAACTAACTCAATTTTCTATATTGTAACCAAATTTGGGACAAAAAATAGATACCAAAAACCGTCCAAGTAATCCAATCCATCCCAAAGTGTGTGATACCATGCATTACTGTTCATTTATCAGCGTCTACTCAATGAGCACCAATGATCAGTTTAGAATGATCATTTTGACTAGCCAATCAACTTGACATGTTTGCACTAAATCGTCCATAACTTTGATTTATAGCTCAGAATGACACAAATACAATACCCACATTAAGCTAGTTCAATTTTCTGTATTGTGACAAAAATTGAGACAAAACTACATACACAAAAGCGTCCAAGTAATCCAATCTATCCTAAATAGTGTGATGTCATGCATTATGCTTCATTCATTAGCCTTTCCTCAATGAGTACCAATGATCAGTTTAAAAATGATCACTTTAACTGGCGGATCAACTTGACATTTCCACGCTAAATCGTCCGTAACTTTTGATTTAGAGCTCAGAATGGCACAAATCCAATATCCACATTAAGCTAGCTCAAGTTTCTATATTGTGATAAAATCTGAGATAGAAATAGATACGACAAAGCGTACAAGTAATCAAATCCATCGCAAACTGAGTGATGCCATGCAATGTTCTTCATTTATAAACTTTTACATAATGAACACCAATGATGAGTTTAAAATGATCATTTTAATTTGCTGATCAACTTGACATGTCCACACTAAATCGTCCGTAACTTTTGGTTTAGAGATTAAAATGACACGAATCCAATGCCCACGTTAAGCAAGCTCAATTTCCTATTATATGACAAAATTTGAGACACAAATAGATACATCAAAGCGTCCAAGTAATCCAATCCATCCCAAACTATGTGATACCATGCATTATTTTTCATTTATAAGGTTTTACTGAATGAGCACCAATGATCAGTTTAGAATGATCATTTTAACTGGCCGATCAACTTGTCATGTCTACACTAAATCGTCCATAACTTTTGATTCATAGCTTAGAATGACACGAATCCAATAACTACATTATGCTAGCTCAATTTTCTATATGCTAACAAAATTTGAGACACAAATTGATACGAAAATAAGTCCAAGTAATCCAATCTATCCAAAACTGTGTGATGCCATGCATTATGATTCATTTATATGCTTTTACTCAATGAGCACCAATGATCAGTTTAGAATGATCACTTTAACTGACCGATGAACTTGACATTTCCACCGTAAATCGTCTATTACTTTAAATTTTGAGATCAGAACCATCCGGGGTATGCTGGGATTCGCGAAGAGCAGCACCTTACCATGTTCATGACCAATCGGATCTTGACGTACCAGTAGGTAATCTCCCCATTGGGGTCGTTTTCCCTTCTGGCCTACTCATTGTTCCCAATTCGGTTTATTACCTCTTCCAAACATTACCGTCCAATGCCCTTGATAAGCTAGCTCAATTTCCAATATTTTGACAAAATTTGAGATAAAAATAGGGACGACGAACCATCCAAGTAAACCAGGCTTTATGCTTCATTTATAAGCCTTTACTTAATGAGCACCAATGATCAGTTTAGAATGATCATTTTAACTGGATGATCAACTTGACATGTCTTCACTAAATCGTCCATAACTTTTGATTTATAGCTTAGAATGACATGAATCCAATACCCGCATTAAGCTTGTTTAATATTCTATATTGTGACAAAATTTGAGACAGAACTAGATACAACAAAGTGTCCAAGTAATCTAATATATCCCAAACAGCGTAATACCATGCCTTATGCTTCATTTATAAGCCATTGCTTAGTGAGCACCAGTGATCAGTTTAGAATGATCACTTTAACTGCCTGATCAACTTGACATTTTCACACTAAATCGTCCGTAACTTTTGATTTAGAGCTCTGAATGACACGAATCTAATGTCCACGTTAAGCTAGCTTAATTTTTTATAGTGTGACAAAATTTGAGACACAAGTAGATACAACAAAGCGTACAAGTAATCCAATCCATCCAAACTGCGTGATGCCATGCATTATTCTTCATTTATAAGATTTTACTCAATGAGCACCAATGATCAGTTTAGAATGATCATTTTAATTGGCCGATAACCTTGACATGTCTGCACTAAATCGCCGTAACTTTTGATTTAGAGCTTAAAATGACACGAATCCAATGACCACATTAAGCTAGCTCAATTTTCTATAATATGACAAAATTTGAAACTGAAATAGATACGACAAAGCGTCCATGTAATCTAATCCATCCCAAACTGCATGATGCCATGGATTAGTTTTCATTTATACGGTTTTATTGAATGAGCACCAATGATCAGTTTAGAATGATCATTTTAACGGGCCGATCAACTTATCATGTCTGCACTAAATCGTCCATAACTTTTGATTTATAGCTTAGAATGACACGAATCCAATGCCTACATTAAACTAGCTCAATTTTCTATATGCTTACAAAATTTAAGACAGAAATTTATACGAAAATGAGTCCAAGTGATCCAATAAATCCAGAACTAAGTGATGTCATGCATTATGATTCATTTATAATCTTTTACTCAATGAGCACCAATGATCAGTTTAGAATGATCACTTTAACTGGTCGATCAACTTGACTTATCAACATTAATTCGTCTGTAACTTTTGATTTAGAGCTCAAAATAACATGAATCCAATGCACACGTTAAGCTAGCTTAATTTTCTAAATTCAGACTAAATTTAATAGAGAAATAGAGAGGACAAAGCATCCAAGTAAACCAATATATCCCAAAATGCGTGATGCCTTGCTTAATGCTTCATTTTTAAATCTTTACTTAATGAGCACCAATGATCAGTTTAGAATGATCACTTTAACTAGCCTATCAAATTAACATGCCCGCACTAAATCGTCCATAACTTTTGATTTAAAGCTCAGAATGACACAAATCCAATGCCCACATTAAGCTAAATCAATTTTCTATATTGTGACAAAATTGGAGACAAAAATAGATACGACAAAGCTTCTAAGTAATCCAATCTATCCCAAACTACGTGATACCATGCATTATGTTTCATTTATAATCTTTTACATAATGAGTACCAACGATCAGTTTAGAATGATCACTTTAACTGCCCAATCAATTCGACATGTCCACACTAAATAGTCCGCATTGATTTAGAGCTCCGAATTACATGAATCCAATGCCAACGTTAAACTAGCTCAATTTTCTATATTGTAACAAAATTTGAAACAGAAATAGATACGACAAAGCGTCTAAGTAATCCAATCTATATAAAACTGTTTGATGCCATGCATTATGCTTCATTTATAAGCCTTTACTCAATGTGCACAAATGATCAGTTTAGAATGATCTCTTTAACTAGCCGATCAACTTGACATGTCCGCACAAAATCATTTGAAACATTTGATTTAGGGCTTAAAATGACACGAAACCAATGCCCACGTTAATCTAGCTCAACTTTCTATATTTTGATAAAATACGAGACAGAAATAGATACGACAAAGCGTCAAAGTTATCCAATCCATCTCAAGCTGCGTGATGCCATGCATTATTCCTCATTTATAAGCTTTTACTCAATGAGCACCAATGATAATTTTAGAATTGTCATTCTAATTGCCCGATCAACTTGACATGTTAGCACTAAATCGTGTATAACTTTTTATTTAGAGCTCCAAAACACTTGAATCAAGAGCCCACGTTAAGCTAGCTTAATTTTCTATATTGTGACAAACTTTGAAACAGAAATAGATACGACAAAGCATCCAAGTAATCCACTCGATCCTAAACTATGTGACGCCATGCATTATTCTTCATTTATAATCTTTTACTCAATGAGCACCAATGATGAGTTTAGAATGATCCTTTTAGCTTGCCGATCAACTTGACATATCTGCACTAATTCGTCCATAACTATTGATTTATAGCTCAGAATGACACGAATCCAATGCCCACATTAAGCTAGTTCAATTTTCTTGTGACAAAATTTGAGACAAAACTAGATACGACATAGCGTCCAGGTAATCCAATCTATCTCAAACTGCGTGATGCCATGGATTATGCTTCATTTATAAGCCTTAACCTAATGAGCACCATTGATCAGTTTAGAATAATCATATTAACTGGCCAATCAACTTGGCAAGTCCGCACTAAACTGTCCGTAACTTTTGATTTAGACCTCAAAATGATACGAATCCAATGCCCACGTTAAGGTAGCTGAATTTTCTATATTTTTGACTAAATTTAATAAAGAAATACAGACGACAAAGCATCCATTTATAAGCATTTACTTAATGAGCACCAATGATCAGTTTAGATTGATCACTTTAACTGGCCGATCAACTTGACATGTCCGCACTAAATTGTCCACAACTTTTTATTTATAGCTCAGAATGATAAGAATCCAATGCCCACATTAAGCTACTTCAATTTTCTATATTGTGACAAAATTTGAGATATAACTAGAGATGACAAAGCGTCCATGTAATCCAATTTATCCCAAACTACGTGATGCCAAGCATTATGCTTCATTTATAAGTTTTGACTCAGTGAGCACCAATGATCAGTTCAGAATAATTATATTAACTGGCCGATCAACTGAACCTGTCCGCACTAAATCGTCCGTAATTTTTGATTTAGAGCTCACAATAACACGAATCTAATGCTCATGTTAATATAGCTCAATTTTCTATATTTTGACAAAATTTGAGACAAAACTAAATTCGACAAAGCGTCCCAGTAATCCAATCTATCCAAAACTGCGTGATGTCATGCACTATCCTTGATTTATTAGACTTTCCTCAATGAGCACCAATGATGAGTTTAGAATGATCAATTTAACTGGCCGATCAACTTGACAAGTCCATAATTAGTCATCTGTAACTTTTGATTTAGAGCTCCGAATGACACTAATCCAATGTCCATGTTAAGCTAGCTCAGTTTTCTATATTGTGAAAAATTTTGAGACAAAACTAGATACGATAAAGCGTCCAAGTAATCTAATCTCTCCCAAACTTTGTAATGCCATGCCTTATGCTTCATTTATAAGCCTTTACTTAATGAGCACCAATGATTAGTTTAGAATGATCACTTTAACTGGCTGATCAACTTGACATATCCGCACTAAATCGTCCGCATTGATTTATGGCTCTGAATTACATGAATCCAATGCCAATGTTAAACTAGCTCAATTTTCTATATTGTAACAAAATTTGAAACAGAAATAGATACGAGAAAGTGTCTAAGTAATTCAATCTATATAAAAATGTTTGATGCCATGCATTATGCTTTATTTATAAGCCTTTACTCAATGTGCACAAATGATCAGTTTAGAATGATCTCTTTAACTAGCCGATCAACTTGACATGTCCACACAAAATCATTTCAAACATTTGATTTAGGGCATAAAATGACACGAAACCAATGCCCACGTTAATCTAGCTCAATTTTCTATATTTTGATAAAATACGAGACAGAAATAGATACGACAAAGCGTCAAAGTAATCCAATCCATCTCAAGCTGTGTGATGCCATGCATTATTCCTCATTTATAAGCTTTTACTCAATGAGCACCAATGATAATTTTAGAATGATCATTCTAATTGCCCGATCAACTTGACATGTTAGCACTAAATCGTGCGTAACTTTTTATTTAGAGCTCCGAAACACATGAATCAAGAGCCCACGTTAAGCTAGCTTAATTTTCTATATTGTGACAAACTTTGAAACAGAAATAGATACGACAAAGCATCCAAGTAATCCACTCGATCCCAAACTATGTGACGCCATGCATTATTCTTCATTTATAATCTTTTACTCAATGAGCACCAATGATGAGTTTAGATTGATCCTTTTAGCTTGCCGATCAACTTGACATATCTGCACTAATTCGTCCATAACTATTGATTTATAGCTCAGAATGACACGAATCCAATGCCCACATTAAGCTAGTTCAATTTTCTATATTGTGACAAAATTTGAGATAAAACTAGATACGACAAAGCGTCCAGGTAATCCAATCTATCTCAAACTGCGTGATGCCATGGATTATGCTTCATTTATAAGCCTTAACCTAATGAGCACCATTGATCAGTTTAGAATAATCATATTAACTGGCCTATCAACTTGGCAAGTCCGCACTAAACTATCCGTAACTTTTGATTTAGACCTCAAAATGATACGAATCCAATGCCCACGTTAAGGTAGCTCAATTTTTTATATTTTTGACTAAATTTAATAAAGAAATACAGACGACAAAGCATCCATTTATAAGCATTTACTTAATGAGCACCAATGATCAGTTTAGATTGAGCACTTTAACTGGCCGATCAACTTGACATGTCCGCACTAAATCGTCCACAACTTTTTATTTATAGCTCAGAATGATAAGAATCCAATGCCCACATTAAGCTACTTCAATTTTCTATATTGTGACAAAATTTGAGATATAACTAGAGATGACAAAGCGTCCATGTAATCCAATTTATCCCAAACTGCATGATGCCAAGCATTATGCTTCATTTATAAGCTTTGACTCAGTGAGCACCAATGATCAGTTCAGAATAATTATATTAACTGGCCGATCAACTGAACCTGTCCGCACTAAATCGTCCATAATTTTTGATTTAGAGCTCACAATAACACGAATCTAATGCTCATGTTAATATAGCTCAATTTTCTATATTTTGACAAAATTTGAGACAAAACTAAATTCGACAAAGCGTCCAAGTAATCCAATCTATCCAAAACTGCGTGATGTCATGCATTATCCTTGATTTATTAGACTTTCCTCAATGAGCACCAATGATGAGTTTAGAATGATCAATTTAATTGGCCGATCAACTTGACAAGTCCATAATTAATCATCCGTAGCTTTTGATTTAGAGCTCCGAATGACACTAATCCAATGTCCATGTTAAGCTAGCTCAGTTTTTTATATTGTGAAAAAAATTATAGACAAAACTAGATACGACAAAGCGTCCAAGTAATCTAATCTCTCCCAAACTTTGTAATGCCATGCCTTATGCTTCATTTATAAGTCTTTACTTAATGAGCACCAATGATCAGTTTAGAATGATCACTTTAACTGGCTGATCAACTTGACATATCCGCACTAAATCGTCCGCATTGATTTATGGCTCTGAATTACATGAATCAAATGCCAACGTTAAACTAGCTCAATTTTCTATATTGTAACAAAATTTGAAACAGAAATAGATACGACAAAGCGTATAAGTAATCCAATCTATATAAAACTGTTTGATGCCACGCATTATGCTTCATTTATAAGCCTTTACTCAATGTGCACAAATGATCAGTTTAGAATGATCTCTTTAACTAGCCGATCAACTTGACATGTCCACACAAAATCATTTCAAACATTTGATTTAGGGCATAAAATGACACGAAACCAATGCCCACGTTAATCTAGCTCAATTTTCTATATTTTGATAAAATACGAGACAGAAATAGATACGACAAAGCGTCAAAGTAATCCAATGCATCTCAAGTTGCGTGATGCCATGCATTATTCCTCATTTATAAGGTTTTACTCAATGAGCACCAATGATAATTTTAGAATGATCATTCTAATTGCCCGATCAACTTGACATGTTAGCACTAAATCGTGCGTAACTTTTTATTTAGAGCTCCGAAACACATGAATCAAGAGCCCACGTTAAGCTAGCTTAATTTTCTATATTGTGACAAACTTTGAAACAGAAATAGATACGACAAAGCATCCAAGTAATCCACTCGATCCCAAACTATGTGACGCCATGCATTATTCTTCATTTATAATCTTTTACTCAATGAGTACGAGTGATGAGTTTAGAATGATCCTTTTAGCTTGCCAATCAACTTGACATATCTGCACTAATTCGTCCATAACTTTTGATTTATAGCTCAGACTGACACGAATCCAATGCCCACATTAAGCTAGTTCAATTTTCTATATTGTGACAAAATTTGAGACAAAACTAGATACGACAAAGCGTCCAGGTAATCCAATCTATCCCAAACTGCGTGATGCCATGGATTATGCTGCATTTATAAGCCTTAACTCAATGAGCACCATTGATCAGTTTAGAATAATCATATTAACTGGCCGATCAACTTGGCAAGTCCGCACTAAATCGTCCGTAACTTTTGATTTAGACCTCAAAATGATACGAATCCAATGCCCACGTTAAGGTAGCTCAATTTTCTATATTTTTGACTAAGTTTAATAAAGAAATAGAGACGACAAAGCATCCATTTATAAGCATTTACTTAATGAGCACCAATGATCAGTTTAGATTGATCACTTTAACTGGCCGATCAACTTGACATGTCCGCACTAAATCATTGACAACTTTTTATTTATAGCTCAGAATGTTAAGAATCCAATGCCCACATTAAGCTACTTCAATTTTCTATATTGTGACAAAATTTGAGATAAAACTAGAGACGACACAGCGTCCAAGTAATCCAATTTATCCCAAACTGCGTGACGCCATGCATTATGCTTCATTTATAAGCTTTGAATCAGTGAGCACCAATGATCAGTTCAGAATAATTATATTAACTGGCCGATCAACTGAACCTGTCCGCACTAAATCGTTTGTAATTTTTGATTTAGAGCTCACAATAACACGAATCTAATGCTCATGTTAATATAGCTCAATTTTCTATATTTTGACAAAATTTGGGACAAAACTAAATTCGACAAAGCGTCCAAGTAATCCAATCCATCCAAAACTGCGTGATGTCATGCATTATCCTTGAGTTATTAGACTTTCCTCAATGAGCAACTATGATGAGTTTAGAATGATCAATTTAACTGGCCGATCAACTTGACAAGTCCATAATTAATCATCCGTAACTTTTGAATTAGAGCTCCGAATGACACTAATCCAATGTCCATGTTAAGCTAGCTCAGTTTTCTATATTGTGAAAAAATTTGAGACAAAACTAGATACGAAAAAGCGTCCAAGTAATCCAATCCATCCCAAACTACATGACGCCATTAGTCTTCATTTATAAGCTTTTACCCAATGAGCACCAAATGTTAGTTTATAATGATCCTTTTAACTCGCCGATGAACTTGACATGTCCGCTCTAAATCGTCTGCAAATTTTGATTTAGAGATCAGTTTCTTAATGAGCGCCAATGATCAGTTTAGAATGATCCCTTTAACTGGCTGATCATCTTGACATGTCCACACTAAGTCATCCGTAACATTTGATTTAGAGCTCAGAATGACACGAATCCAATGTCCACGTTAAGCTGGCTCAGTTTTCTATATTGTGACAAAATTTGAGACAAAAATATATACGACAAATCGTCCAAGTAAACCAATCCATTCCAAACTGCGTGATGTCATGCATTATTCTTCATTTATAAGCTTTTACTCAATGAGCAACAAATGATCATTTTAGTTGGCCGATCAACTTGACATGTCCGCACTAAATCGTTTGTAACTTTTGATTTAGTGTACAGAATGACACGAATCCAATGTCCAAGTTAAGATAGCTTAATTTTCTATATTGTGACAAAATTAGAGACCAAAATAGATATGACAAAGCGTGCAAGTAATCTAATCCATCCCGAACTGCATGATGCCATGCATTCTTCTTCATTTATAAGCTTTTACTCAATGAGCACCAATGATAAGTTTAGAATGATCATTTTAAATGGTCGATCAACTTGACATGTCTGCACTATATCGTCCGTAACTTTTGATTTAGTGCACAGTATAACACCAATCCAATCCAATGACACATATTCAATGCCCACGTTAAGCTAGCTCAATTTTGTATATTTTGACAACATTTGAGAAATAAATAGATAAGATAAAGCATCCAAATAATCCATTCCATCCTAAAGTGCGTGATGCCATGCATTACTCTTCATTTATAAGCTTTTACTCAATGACCACCAATGATCATTTTAACTGGCCGATGAACTTGACATGTCTACACTATATCGTCCATAATTTTTAATTTCTAGCTCAGAATGACATGAATCCAATACCCACATTAAGCTAGTTCAATTTCCAATATTGTGACAAAATTTGAGACAGAACTAAATACGAAAAAGCATCTGTAACTTTTGATTTATAGCTCAGAATAACACGAATCCAATACCCACATTAAGCTAGTTCAATTTTCTATATTGTGCGAAAATTTGAGACATAACTAAATACGAGAAAGCATCCAAGTAATCCAATTTATCCCAAACTGCGTAATGACATGCATAATGCTTCATTGATTAGCCTTTTCTCAATGGCACCATTGATCAATTTAGAATGATCACTTTAACTTGTTGATCAACTTGACATTTCCACACTAAATCGTCCAAACTTTTGATTTAGAGCTCAGAATTATACGAATCCAATGTCCACGTTAAGAAATCTCAATTTTCTATATTTTGACAAATTTGGGAGAGAAAAAGAGACGAAAAAGCGTCCAACTAATCCAATCTATCCCAAACTGTGTGATGCCATGCTTTATGCTTTATTTATAACCCTTTAGTTAATGAGCACCAATGATTAGTTTAGAATGATTACTTTAAATGGCCGATCAACTTGAAATGTCCAGACTAAATCGTCCAAAATTAGAGACGACAGAGTGTCCAAATAATCCAGTCAATCCCAAACTGCGTGATGCCATGCATTATGCTTCATTTATAAGCGTTTACTCAATGAGCACCAATGATCAGATTAGAATGATCATATTAACTGACCGATCAACTTGAAATGTCTACAATAAATCGCCAGTAACTTTTTATTTAGAGCTCATAAACACACGAATCCAATATCCACATTAAGCTAGATTAATTTTCTATATTGCAATAAAATTTAGAGACCGCAATAGATACGAAAAAGCATCCAAGTAATCCAATCCATCCCAAACTGCGTGATACCATGCATTATTGTTCATTTATAAGCTTTTACTCAATGAGCACTAATGATCAGTTTAGAATGATCATTTTGACTTGCCGATCAACTTGACATGTCTGCACTAAATCATCCATAACTTTTGATTAATAGCTCAGAATTACACGAATCCAATATCCACATTAAGCTAGTTCAATTTTAATTGCGACAAAATTGGAAACAAAACTAGATACAAAAAAGCGTCCAACTAATCCAATCTATCCCTAACAGCATGATGCCATGCATTATTCTTCATTTACTAGCCTTTCCTCAATGAGCAGCAATGATCAGTTTAAAATGATCACCTTAACTGGCCGATCACCTTGATATGTCTTAACTAAATCGTCAGTAACTTTGGATGTAGAGCTCAGAATGAAATGAATCCAATGCAACGTTAAGTTGGGTCAATTTTCTATATTGTCACAAAATTTGAGATAGAAATAGATACGACAAAGCATCCAAGTAATCCAATACCTCTCGAACTGCGTGATGTCATGCATTATTCTTCATTTATAAGCTTTTAATCAAGGAGCACTAATGATAGTTTAGAATGATCATTTTAATTGGCGATCAACTTGACATGTCTGCACTAAATCGTTCGTAACTTTTGATGTAGTGCTCAAAATGACACCAATCCAATACCAACGTTAAGCTAGCTCAATTTTCTAGATTGTGACAAAATTTGAGACAAAAACTTATGCGATAAAGCGTCCAAATAATCCAATCCCTCCCAAACTGCGTGATGCCTTAAATTTTTCTTCATTAATAAGATTTTATTCAATGAGCACCAATTATTAGTTTAGAATGATCATTTTAACGGGCCGATCAACCTGACATGCCTTCAATAAATCGTCCGTAACTTTTTATTTATAGCTTAGAATGACACGAATCCAATACCCACATTAAGCTAGTTCAATTTTCTATATTGTGAAAAAATTTGTGATAGAACAAAATACGACAAAGCATCCAAGTAATCCAATCTATCCCAAACTGCGTGGTACCCTGCATTATGCTTCATTTATTAGCCTTTCCTCAATGAGCACCAATGATCAGTTTAGAATGATCACTTTAATTGGTCGATCAACTTGACATGTCCACACTAAATCGTCCGAACGTTTGATTTCGAGCTCTGAATTACACGAATCCAATGCCCATGTTAAGCAATCTCGATTTTCTATATTTTGACAAATTTGGGAGAGAAAAAGAGACGAAAAAGCATCCAAGTAATCCAATCGATACCAAACTGTGTGATGCCATGCTTTATGCTTCAATTATAACCCTTTACTTAATGAACACCAATGTGCAGTTTAAAATGATTACTTTAACTGGCCGATCAACTTGACATGTCTGCACTAAATCATCCAAAAATAGAGACGACAAAGCGTCCAAATAATCCAATCAATACCAAACTGCGTGATGTCATGCATTATGATTCATTTATAACCGTTTACTCAATGAGCACCAATGATCAGTTTAGAATGATCATATTAACTGGCCGCTCAACTTGACATGTGTACAATAAATTGCCCGTAACTTTTGTTTTAGAGCTCAGAAACACACGAATCCAATGCCCACATTGAACTAGCTCAAGTTTCTATATTGTAACAAAATTTAGAGACCGCAATAAATACGAAAAAGAGACCAAGTAATCCAATCCATCCCAAACTGCGTGATACCATGCATTATTGTTCATTTATAAGCTTTTACTCAATGAGCACCAATGATCAGTTTAGAGTGATCATTTTGACTTGCCGATGAACTTGACATGTCTGCACTAAATCATCCATTACTTTTGATTTATAGCTCAGAATTACACGAATCCAATATCCACATTAAGCTAGTTCAATTTTTAGTATTAATTGCGACAAAATTTGAGACAAAACTAGATACGAAAAAGCATCCAAGTAATCCAATCTATCCCTAACAGAGTGATGCCATGCATTATGCTTCATTTACTAGCCTTTCCTCAATGAACAACAATGATCAGTTTAGAATGATCACTTTAACTGGCCGATCAACTTGACATGTCTTTACTCAATCGTTTGTAATTTTTTATTTAGAGCTCAGAATGAAACGAATCCAATGCAACATTAAGCTAGGTCAATTTTCTATATTTTGACAAAATTTGAGACAGAAAATAGATACGACAAAGCATCCAAGTAATCCAATCCATCCTGAACTGTGTGATGCCATGCATTTTTCTTAATTTATATGCTTTTACTCAATGAGCACCAATGATAGTTTAGAATGATCATTCTAATTGGCCGATCAACTTGACATGTATGCACTAAATCGTCCGTAACTTTTGATTTAGTGCACAGAATAACACCAATCCAATACCACGTTAAACTAGCTCAGTTTTCTATATTGTGACAAAATTTAAGACAGAAACTTATGTGATAAAGCGTCCAAATAATCCAATCCCTCCCAAACTGCGCGATGCCTTGAATTGTTCTTCATTAATAAGATTTTACTCAATGAGCACCAATTATTAGTTTAGAATGATCATTTTAACGGGCCGATCAACTTGACATGCCTGCAATAAATCGTCCGTAACTTTTGATTTATAGCTCAGAATGAGACGAATCCAATACCCACATTAAACTAGTTCAATTTTCTATATTGTGAAAAACTTGAGACAGAACAAAATACGACAAAGCATCCAAGTAATTCAATCTATCCCAAACTGCGTGTAGCCCTGCATTATGCTCATTTATTAGCCTTTCCTCAATGACACCAATGATCAGTTTATAATGATCACTTTAAATGGCCACTCAACTTGACATGTCTACACTAAATCGTCCGTAACTTTTGATTTAGAGCTCAAAATGACACGAATCCAATTTCCACGTTAAGCTAGCTCAATTTTCTATATTTTGACAAAATTTGGTAGAGAAAAAGGGACGACAAAGTGTTCAAGTAGTCCAATCTATCCCAAACTGCGTGATGGCATGCTTTATGATTCATTTATTAGCCTTTACTTAATAAGCACCAATGATTAGTTTAGAATGATCACTTTAATTCGGCGATCAACTTGACATGTCCGCACTAAATCATCTGTAACTTTTTATTTAGAGCTCAGAAACACATGAATTCAATGCCCACGTTAAGCTAGCTCAATTTTCTACATTTTACCAAAATTTGAGACATAAATAGATACGACAAAGCATCCAAGTAATCTAATCCATCCCAAACTTCGTGATTCCATGCATTATAGTTCATTTATAAGCTTTTCCTCAATGAGCACGAATGATCAGTTAAGAATGATCATTTTAACTGGCCGATCAACTTGGCATGTTTGCACTAAATTGTCCAGAACTTTTGATTTATACCTCAGAATGACACGAATCCAATATCTACATTAAGTTGGTTCAATTTTATATATTGTGACAAAATTTGAGAAACAACTAGATACGACAAAGCGTCCAAGTAATCCAATTTATCCCGAACTACGTGATGCCATGCATTATGCTTCTTTTATATGCCTTTCCTCAATGAGCACCAATTATTAGTTTAGAATGATCACTTTAACTGGCTGATCAACTTGATATGTCCACACTAAATCGTCCATCATTTTTTATTTAGAGCTCGGAATGACACGAATCCAATGCCTACTTTAACCTAGCTCAATTTTCTATATTTTGAAAAAATTTGAGAAAGAACTAGATACGACAAAGCGTCCAAGTAATCAAATTTATCCCAAACTGTGTGATGCCATGTAGTATGCTTCATTTATACGCCTTTACTCAATGAGCACCAATGATCAGTTTGGAGTGATCACCTTAACTTGCCGATCAGCTTGACATGTCTACAATAAATCATCCGTAACTTTTCATTCGGAGCTCAAAATGACACGAATCCAATGCCCACGTTAAGCTAGCTCAATTTTTTATATTTTGACAATATTTGAGATAGATATGGAGACGACAAAGCATCCAAGTAATCCAATCTATCCAAACCGCTTTGATGCCATGTTGTATGCTTCATTTATAAGCCTTTACTTAATGAGCACTATTGATCAGCTTAGAATGATCACTTTAACTGGCGATTACCTTGACATGTCCGCACAAAATCGTCTCAACTTTTGGTTTAGAGCTCAGAATGACACTAATCCAATGCCCACGTTAAGGTAGCTCAATTTTCTATATTTTAACAAAATTTGAGATAGAAATAGAGACGATAAAGCGTCCAAGTAATCCTATCTATCCAAAACTGTGTGATACCATGCATTATGCTTCATTTATAAGCCTTTACACAATGACCACTAATGATTAGTTTAGGAAAATCATATTAGCTGGCTGGTCAACTTGGCTTGTCCCCACTAAATCATCCGTAACTTTTGATTTTGATCTCAAAATGACATGAATACAATGTCCACGTTAAGCTAGCTCGATTTTATCTATTGTTACAAAATTTGAGACATAACTAGATAAAAGAAAGCGTCCAAACAATCAATCTATCACAAACTTCATGATGCCATACATTATGCTTTCTTTATAAGCCTTTACTCAATCATCACCAATGATCAGTTTAGAATGCATATTAACTGGCCGATCAACTTGACATGACCGCACTATATCGTCCGCACTAAATCGTCCGCACTAAATCGTCCTTAATTTTTTATTTTAGCTCAAAATGACACGAATCCAATATCCACGTTAAGCTTGCTAAATTTTCTTTATTTGTGACCGAAATAGAGACGACAAAGCGTCCAAGTAATCCAATCTATCCCAAGTTACGTGATGCCGTGTTTTATGCTTCATTTATAAGCCTTTACTTAATGAGCATCAATGATTAGTTTGGAATTATCACTTTAACTGGCCGACCAAGTTGACATGTCCGCACTAAATCGTCCGTAATTTTTGATTTAGAGCTTAGAAACAGACGAATCCAATGCCACGTTAAGCTACCTTAATTTTCGTTATTTTAACAAAATTTGAGATAGAAATATTGACCGCAAAGAATACAAGTAATCCAATCTATCCAGAACTGTGTGAATCCATGCATTATGCTTCATTTTTAAGCCTTTACTCAATAAGCACCAATGATCAGTTTAGAATAATCATATTAACATGCCGATCAACTTGACATGTCCGCACTAAATCGTCTGTGACTTTTGATTTTGAGCTCCGAATGACACGAATTCAATGCCCAAGTTAATTTGAGACAGAACCAGATACGACAAAGCGTCCAAATAATCCAATTTATCCCTAACTACGTGATGCTATGCATTATGCTTCATTTATAAGCCTTTACTCAATGAGCACAAATGATCAGTTTAGAATGATCCTATAAACTGGCTGATCAACTTGACATATCCGCCTAAACCATTCGTAACTTTTGATTTAAAGCTCTGAAACACACGAATCCAATACCCGCGTAAAGCTAGCTCAATTTTCTATATTTGAACAAAATTTTAAATAGAAATAGAGACGACAAAAGCGTCCAAAGAATCCAGTCTATCCAAAACTGTGTGATGCCATGCATTAAGCTTCATTTATAAGCCTTTACTCAATGAGCACCAACGATCAGTTTAGAAAAATAATATTAACTGGCAGATCAACTTGACATGACCGCACTAAATCGTCAGTAACTTTTGATTTTGAGCTCAGAATGACACGAATCCAATCCTCTCGTAAACTAGCTTAATTTTCTATATTGTTACAAAGATTCAGACAGAACCAGATACGAAAAAGCGTCCCAATAATGTAGTCTATCTCAAACTGCGTGATGCCATGCATTATGCTTCATTTATAAGCCATTTCTCAATGAGCACCAATGGTCAGTTTAGAATGATCATATTAAGTGGCCGATCAACTTAACATATCCGCACTAAATCGTCCGTAACTTTTGATTAGAGCTCAAAATGACACGAATCCGATGCACACGCTCAATTTTCTATATTGTAAAAAAAATTGAGACAAAAAATAGATACAAATTTTTGTAATTATATGCATTATGTACGCAGTAAATCATCCGTAACTTTTGATTTGAGCTCAGAATGACACGAATCCAATGCCCACATTAAGCTAGATAAATTTTCTATGTTTTAACAAAATTTGAAACAAAAATAGAGACGACAAAGCCTCCAACTAATCCAATCTATCCAAAATTGTTTGATGTCATGAATTATTATTCATTTATAAGCCCTTACTCAATGAGCACCAATGATCAATTTAGAATAATCATATTAACTGGCCAATGAACTTGACATGTCCACACTAGATCGTTAGTAACTTTTGATTGTGAGGTCAGAATGACACAAATCCAATGTCCACGTTAACCTAGATAAATTATCTATATTTTAACAAAATTTGAGACAAAAATATAGACGACAAAGCTTCCAAGTAATTCAATATATCCAAAACTGCGTGATGCCATTCATTATGCTTGATTTATAAGCCTTTACTCAATGAGCACCAATAATCAGTTTTGTATAATCATATTACTGGCCGATCAACTTGATTTGTCCGCACGAAATCCTCTGTTACATTTGGTTTTGAGCTCAGAATGTCACGAATCCAATGCACACGTTGACATGCCCGAACTAAATTTTCTATATTTTGCAAAATTTGACACAGAAATAGAGACGACAAAGCGTCCAAGTAATCCAATCTATCCCAAACTGTGTGATGCCATGCTCTATGCTTCATTTATAAGCTTTTACTTAATGAGCACCAATGATCGGTTTAGAATTATCATTTTAATTGGCCGATTAACTTGATATGTGTGCACTAAATCGTATGTAACTTTTGAATTAGAGCTCAAAATGACACGAATCCAATGCCCATGTTAAGCTAGCTATATTTTCAATACTTTGCAAAATTTGAGACACAAATAGAGACAACAAAGCGTCCAAGTAATCCAATCTATCCCAAACTATGTGATGCCATGCTTTATGCTTCAATTATAAGCCATTACTCAATCACTACCAGTGATCAGTTTATAATATCATCTTAACTGGCCGATTAACTTGACATGTCAGCACCAAATCGTTCGTAACTTTTGATTTAGTGCTCAGAATGACACGAGTCCAATGCCCACGTTAAGCTACTTCAATTTTCTATATTGTGACAAATTTTGAGACAGAAATAGAGATGCAAAGCATCTTAGTAATCCAATCTATCCAAAACTGTATGATCCCATGCTTTATACTTCATTTATAAGCCTTAACTTAAGGAGCACCAATGATCGGTTTAGAATGATTAGTTTAACTGGGCGATCAACTTGACATGTTCACACTAAATCGTCCGTAACTTTGTATTTAGAGCTCAGAATGACACAAATCCAATGCCCACGTTATCCTAGCTCAATTTTCTATATTGTAATAAAATTTGAGATAGATATATATACATATGACAATGCGTCCACGTAATCCAATCTATCCAAAACTGTGTGATGCCATGCATTATGTTTCATTTATAAGACTTTACTCAATAAGCACCAATGCTCAGTTAAGAATGATCATATTAATTGGCCGATCAACTTGACATGTCTGCACTAAATCGTCTGTAACTTTTGATTATAGCTAAAAATGACACGAATCCGATGGACACGTTAAGCTAGCTGAATTTTCTATATTGTAACAAAATTTGAGACAGAAATATATACAAAAAAACATCGACGTAATCCAAGTTATCAAAAATTGTGTAATTACATGCATTATGCTTCATTTATAAGCGTTTACTCAAAGAGCAACAATGATCAATTTAGAATAATCATATTAACTGGCCGATCAACTTGACATGTCCGCACTAAATCATCCGTAACTTTTAATATGAGCTCGGAATGACTCAATCCAATGCCCCCATTAACCTAGATAAATTTTCTATATTTTAACAAAATTTGAAACAAATATAGAGACGACAAAGCGTACAAGTAATCCAATCTATCCAAAATTGTGTGATGTCATGCATTATGATTCATTTATAAGCCTTTACTCAATGAGCACCACTGATCAATTTGGAATAACCATATTAACTGGCCCATGAACTTGACATGTCCGCAGTAGATCATCAATAACTTTTGATTTTGAGGTCAGAATGACACGAATTCAAAGCCCACGTTAAGCTAGATAAATTTTCTATATTTCAACAAAATTTGAGACAGAAATATAGATGACAAAGCGTCCAAGTAATCCAATCTATCTAAAACTACGTGATGCCGTGCAATATGCTTGATTTATAATCCTTTAATCAATGAGCACCAATGATCAGTTTAGAATAATCATCTTACTGGCCGATAAACTTGATATGTCCGCAGAACATAATCAGTAACTTCTGATTTTGAGCTCCGAACGACATGAATCCGATGTCCACGTTGCTATGTCCGCACTAAATTTTCTATATTTTGCAAAATTTGCGACTGATATAGAGAAGATAAAGCGTCCAAGTAATCCAATCTATCTTCAACTGCGTGATGCCATGCTTTATGCTTCATTTATAAGCCTTTACATAATGAGCACCAATGATCAGTTTATAATGATCACTTTAGTAGGCCGATCAACTTGATATGTCCACACTAAATTGTACTTAACTTTTGATTTTGAGCACAAAATGACAAGAATCCGATGCCCATGTTAAGCTAGCTAAATTTTCTATATTATGTAAAATTTGAGACAGAAATATAGACGACAAAGCGTCCAAATAATCCAATCTATCTAAAACTGCGTGATGCCATGCATTATGCTTGATTTATAATCCTTTAATCAATGAGCACCAAGGATCAGTTTAGAATAATCATATTACTGGCCGATAAACTTGATATGTCCGCACGACATCATCAGTAACTTTTGATTTTGAGCTCAGAATGATAGGAGTCCGATGTCCACGTTGATATGTCCCCACTAAATTTTCTATATTTTGCAAAATTTGCGATAAATATAGAGACGACTAAGCGTCCAAGTAATCCAATCTATCCCAAACTGCGTGATGCCATGCTTTATGCTTTATTTATAAGCGTTTACATAATGAGCACCAATGATCGGTTTATAATGATCACTTTAACAGGCCGATCAACTTGATATGTCCGCACTAAATTGTATGTAACTTTTGATTTTGAGTTCAAAATGACATGAATGCAATTCCATGTTAAGGTAGCTAAATTTTCTATGTTTCGAAAATTTGAGACACAATTAGAGACAACAAAATGTCCAAATAATCCACTCTATCCTAAGTTGTGTGTTGCCATTCTTTATGTTTCACTTATAAGCCTTTACTGAAACACTACCATTGATCAGTTTAGAATAATCATCTTAACTGAGCAATTAACCTGGCATGTCAGCACCAAATCGTCCATAGCTTTTGATTTAGTGCTCATAATGACACGAATCCAATGCCCACGTTAAGCTACTTCAATTTTCTATATTGTGAAAAAATTTGAGAAAGAAATAGAGATGACAAAGCGTCTAAGTAATCATATCTATCCATAACTGCATGATGCCATGATTTATGCTTCATTTATAAACCTTTACTTAATAAGCATCAATGATTAGTTTAGAATGATTACTTTAACAGGCCAATCAACTTAACATTTCCACACTAAATCGTCCATAACGTTGTATTTAGATCTCAGAGTGATACAAATCCAATTCCCAACTTTAAGCCAGCTCAATTTTCTATATTGTAACAAAATTTGAGATATAAATATATACGCCAATGCGTACAAGTATTCCAATCTATCCAAAACTGTGTTATGGCATGCATTATGCGTAATTTATAAGCGTTTACTCAATGAGCACCAATGATCAATTTAGAAAAATCATATTAACAGGCTGATGAAATTGGCATGTCCACACTATATCATCAATAACTTTTCTTTTTGAACTCAAAATGACACGAATTCAATGCCCACGTTAAGCTAGATAAGTTTTCTATATTTTAACAAAATTTGGGCAGAAATAGAGACGACAAAGCGTCCAAATAATCCTATCTATCCAAAACTATGTGATGCCATGTATTATGCTTGATTTATAAGCCTTTACTCAATGAGCACCAATGATCAGTTTAGAAAAATCCCATTAACTGGCCGATCAAATTTACATGTCCGCACTAAATCGTCCAGTACTTTTGGTTTTGAGTTCAGAATGAAACGAATCCAATGCCCACGTTAACCTAGTCAATTTTCTATATTGTGACAAAATTTCAGACAGAACTAGATACGGCAACTCATTCAAATCTATCCCAAAATGCGTGATGGCAGGCATTATGCTTCGTTTATAACCCTTTACTCAATGAGCACTACTGATCAATTTAGAATGATCATATTAACTGGCCGATCAACTTGACATGTCCGCACTAAATCGTCTGCAACTTTTGATTTTGAGTTCAAAATGACACAAATCCAATGCCCACATTAAGCTACATAAATTTTCTATATTTTAACAAAATTTGAAACAAAAATAGAGACGAAAAAGCGTCCAAAAAATCTAATCTATCCCAAAGTGCGTGATGCCATGCATCATGCTTCATTTATAAGACTTTACTCAATAAGCACAATTGATCAGTTAAGAATGATCATATTAACTGGCTGATCAACTTGACATGTCTGCACTAAATCATCCGCAACTTTTCATTAGAGCTAAAAATGACACGAATCCGATGCACACGTTAAGCTAGCTGAATTTTCTATATTTTTACAAAATTTGACACAGAAATAAATACAAAAAAGCATCCAAGTAATCCAATTTATCCAAAATTTTGTAATTACATGCATTATGCTTAATTTATAAGCCTTTACTCAATGAGCAACAATGATCAATTTAGAATAATCATATTAACTAGCTGATCAACTTGACATGTCCGCACTAAATCATCTGTAACTTTTGATATGAGCTCGGAATGATACGAATCCAATGCCCCGATTAATCTAGATAAATTTTCTATATTTTAACAAAATTTAAAACAAAAATAGAGACGACAAAGCATCCAAGTAATTCAAATTTATCCAAAATTGTGTGATGTCATGCATTATGATTCATTTATAAGCCTTTACTCAATGAGCACCAATGATCAATTTAGAATAATCTTATTAACTGGCCGATGAACTTGACATTTCCTCACTAGATCGTCAGTAACCTTTCATTTTGAGGTAAGAATGACATAAATCCAATGCCCACGTTAAGCTAGATAAATTTTCTATATTTTACGAAAATTTGAGACCGTAATATAGATGACAAAGCGTCCAAGTAATCCAATGTATCTAAATCTGCGTGATGCCATGCATTATGCTTGATTTATAATCCTTTAATCAATGAGCACCAATGATCAGTTTAGAATAATCATATTACAGGCCGATCAACTTGATATGTCCGCACGACATTGTCCGTAACTTTTGATTTTGAGCTCAGAATGACACAAATCCGATGTCCACGTTGATATGTCCACACTAAATTTTCTATATTTTGCAAAATTTGCGACCGAAATAGAGACGACAAAGCGTCCAAGTAATCCAATCTATCCCAAACTGAGTGATGCCATGCTTTATGCTTCGTTTATAAGCCTTTACATAATGAGAACCAATTATCGGTTTATAATGATCACTTTAACAGGCCGATCAACTTGATATGTCTGCCCTAAATTGTATGTAACTTTTGATTTTGAGCTCAAAATGACAGGAATCCAATGCCCATGTTAAGCTAGCTAAATTTTCTATATTTTGCAAAATTTGTGACACAAATAGAGACAACAAAACGACCAAATAATCAAATCCATCCCAAACTGTGTGATGCCATTCTTTATGTTTCATTGATAAGCCTTTACTAAAACACTACCATTGATTAGTTTAAAATAATCATCTTAACTGGCCAATTAACTTGACATGTCAGCACAAAATCGTCCGTAACTTTTGAATTAGTGCTTAGAATGACATGAATCCAATGCCCACATTAAGCGAGCTCAAAGCGTCTAAGTAATCATATATATCCAAAACTGCGTGATGCCATGATTTATGTTTCATTTATAAAGACTTAATGAGCATCAATGATCAGTTTAGAATGATTACTTTACCTCGCCGATCAACTTGACATGTCCGCATTAAATCATCCGTAACTTTGTATTTAGTACTCATAATGACACAAATCCAATGTCCACGTTACCCTAGCTCAATTTTCTATATTGTAACAAAATTTGAGACAAAATATATATACGACAATGCGTCCAAGTATTCCAATCTCTCCAAAACTATATGATGCCATGCCTTATGCCTAATATATAAGTTTTTACTCAATGAGCACCAATGATCAATTTAGAATAATCATATTAACAGGCCGATGAAATTGACATGTTCGAACTATATCGTCAATAACTTTTGATTTTGAGCTCAGAATGACACGAATTCAATGCGCACGTTAAGCTAGATAAATATTTTATATTTTAACAAAATTTGAGACAGAAATAGAGACGATAACAAAATTATAAGCCTTTACTTAATGAGCATCAATGATCAGTTTAGAATGATTACTTTAACTGGCCGATCAACTTGACATATCCGCACTAAATCGTACGTAACTTTGTATTTAGATCTCAGAATGACACAAATCCAATGCCCACTTTAATCTAGCTCAATTTTTGATATTGTATCAAAATTTCAGAGAAAAATATATATACGACAATGCATCCAAGTATTCTAATCTCTCCAAAACTGTGTGATGCCATGCATTATGCTTAATTTATAAGCGTTTACTTAATGAGCACCAATGATCAATTTTAAATAATCATATTAACAGGCCAATGAAATTGACATGTTCGCACTTTATCGTCAATAACTTTTGATTTTGAGCTTCGAATCATTCAAATTCAATGTGCATGTTAAGATAGATAAATTTTCTATATTTTAACAAAATTTGAGACAAAAATAGAGACGATAAAACATCGAAGTAATCTAATCTATCCAAAACTATGTGATGACATGTATTATGCTTGATTTATAAGCATTTATTCAATGAGCACCAATGATCAATTTTAAAAAATCGTATTAACTGGTCCATCAACTTCACATGTCTGCACTAAATCTTCCATAACTTTTGCTTTTGAGTTCAGAATGAAACGAATCCAATGCCCACGTTAACCTAGTTTAATTTTCTATATTGTGACAAAATTTTAGACATAACTAGATACGACAAATTGTCCAAATAATCTAGTCTATACCAAACTGCGTGATGGCATGCATTATGCTTCATTTATAAGTCTTTACTCAATGAGCACTAGTGATCAGTTTAGAATGATCATATTAACTAGCCGATCAACTTGACATGTACGCACTAAATCGTGTGTAACTTTTGTTTTTGAGTTCTGAATGACTCGAATCCAATACCCACATTAAGCTAAATAAATTTGCTATCTTTTAACAAAATTTGAAACAAAAATAGAGATGACAAAGCATCCAAATAAACCAATTTATCCCGAACTGCGTGATGCCATGCATTATGTTTCATTTATAAGCCTTTACTCAATGAGCACCAATGATCAGTTTAGAATGATCATATTAATTGGCCGATCAAATTGACATGTCCGCACTAAATCGTCCATAACTTCTGATTAGAACTCAAAATGACACGAATCCGATGCACACGTTAAGTTATCTCAATTTTCCATATTGTAACAAAATTTGAGACAAAAATAAATACAAAAAATGTCTAAGTAATCCAATCTATCCAAAACTATGTGATGGCATGCATTATGCATGATTTATAAGCCTCTACGCATTGAGCGACAATGATCAGTTTAGAATAATCATATTAACTCGCCGATTAATGTGACATGTCCGCACTAAATCGTCCGTAACTTTTGATTTTGAGCTCAGACTGACAAAAATCTAATGCCCACGTTAAGGTAGATAAATTTTCTATATCTTATAAAAATTTTAAACAAAAATAGAGATGACAAAGCTTCCAAGTAATCCAATCTATCCAAAAATTTGTGATGCCACACATTATGTTTCATGTATAAGCCTTTAGTCAATGAGCACCAATGATTAGTTTAGAATAATCATATTAACTAGCCAATCAACTTGACATGTCCACACTATATCGTTCGTAACATTTGATTTTGAGCTCAGAATAACACGAATCCAATGCCCATGTTAAACTAGCTCAATTTTCTATTTTGTGACAAAATTTGAGACAGAATTAGAAAAGACAAAGCATCCAAGTACTCGAATATATCCGGAACTGTGTGAAGCCATGCATTATGCTTCGTTTATAATCTTTTATTCAATAAGCACCAATGATCACTTTAGAATAATCATCTTAACTGGCCGATTAACTTGACATGTCAGCATCAAATCGTTTGTAACTTTTGATTTAGTGCTCAAAATGACACGAATCCAATGCCCACATTAAGTTAGCTCAATTTTCTATATAGTGTCAAAATTTGAGACATAAATAGAGACGACAAAGCATCTAAGTAATCCAATCTGTCCAAAATTGTGTGATGCCAAGCTTTATGCTTCATTTATAAGCCTTTACTTAATGAGCACCAATGATCAGTTTCGAATGATTACTTTAAGTAGCCGATCAACTTGACATATACGCACTAAATCGTCCGTAACTTTGGATTTAGATCTCAGAATGACACAAATCCAATGCCAACGTTAAGCTAGCTCAATTATCGAAATTGTATCAAAATTTGATACAAAAATATATATACGACAAAGCGTACAAGTAATCTAATATATCCAAAACTATGTAAATGCCATGTATTTTGCTTGATTTATAAGCCTTTACTCAATGAGCACCAATGATCAGTTTAGAAAAATCCTATTAACTAGCCGATCAACTTGACATGTCTGCACTAAATCGTTCATAGCCTTTGATTTTGAGTTCAGAATGAAATAAATCCAATGCCCACATTAACCTAATTCAGTTTTCTATATTGTGACAAAATTTCAGACATAACTAGATACGGCGAAGCGTCCAAACAATCTAATCTATCCCAAATTGCGTAATGGCATGCATTATGCTTCATTTATAAGCCTTTACTCAATGAGCACTAGTGATCAGTTTAGAATGATCATATTAACTGGCCAATCAATTTGACATGTCCGCACAAAATCGTCTGTAACTTTTGATTTTGAATTCTGAATGACTCGAATCCAATACCCACATTAAGCTAGATAAATATTCTATATTTTAACAAAATTTGAAACAAAAATAGCAACAACAAAGCGTCCAAATAATCCAATCTATCCCAAACTGGGTGATGCCATGCATTATGCTTCATTTATAAGACTTTACTCAATAAGCACCAATGATCAGTTTAGAATAATTATATTAACTGGCCAATCAACTTGACATATCCACACTAAATCGTTCATCACTTTTTATTTTGAGCTCAGAATAACATGAATCCAAATCCCACGTTAAGCTAGCTCAATTTTCTATATTGTGACAAAATTTGAGACAGAATTAGATAAGACATAGCATCCAAGTAATCGAATCTATCCGGAACTGTGTGAATCCATGCATTATGCTTTGTTTATAAGCCTTTATTCAATAAGCACCAATGATCAGTTTAGAATAATCATCTTACCTGGCCGATTAACTTGACGTATTAGCAACAAATCGTCCGTAACTTTTGATTTTGAGCTCAGAATTAAACTAATCCAATGCCCACGTTAAGCTAGCTCAACTTTCTATATAGTGTCAAAATTTGAGACATAAATAAAGACGACAAAGCGTCTAAGTAATCCAATCTATCCAAAACTGCGTGATGCCATGCTTTACGCTTCATTTATAAGCCTTTACTTAATGAGCACCAATGATCAGTTTAGAATTATTACTTTAACTAGGTGATCAACTTGACATATCCGCACTAAATCGTCCATAACTTTGTATTTAGATCTTAGAATGACACAAATCCAATGCCCACGTTAAGCTAGCTCAATTTTCGATATTGTATCAAAATTTGAGACAAAAATATATATACGACAAAGATCCATGTAACCTAATCTATCGAAAACTATGTGATGCCATGTATTATGCTTGATTTATAAGCCTTTACTCAATGAGCACCATTGATCAGTTTAGAAAAATCCTATTAATTGGCCGATCAACTTGACATATCTGCACTAAATCGTTCATAGCTTTTGATTTTGAGCTCAGAATGAAACAAATCCAATGCATACGTTAACTTAATTCGATTTTCTATATTGTGGCAAAATTTCAGACATAACTAGATACGGCGAAGCGTCCAAATATTCCAATCTATCCCAAACTACGTGATGGCATGCATTATGATTCATTTGTAAGCCATTACTCAATGAGCACTAGTGATCAGTTTAGTATCATCATATTAACTGGCCGATCAACTTGACATGTCCGCACTAAATTGCCTGTAACTTTTGATTTTGAGTTTTGAATGACTCGAATCCAATACCCACATTAAGCTAGATGAATTTTCTATATTTTAACAAAATTTGAAACAAAAATAGAGACGACAAAGTATCCAAATAATCCAATCTATTCCAAACTGCATGATGCTTTGCATTATGCTTCATTTATAAGACTTTACTCAATAAGCACCAATGATGAGTTAAGAATGATCATATTAACTGGCTGATCAACTTGACATGTCTGCACTAAATCGTCCGTACCTTTTGATTAGAGCTAAAAGTGACACGAATCTGATGCACACGTTAAGCTAGCTGAATTTTCTATATTGTAACAAAATTTGAGATAGAAATAAATACAAAAAAGCATCCAAGTAATCCAATTTATCCAAAAGTGTGTAATTACATGCATTATTCTTCATTTATAAGCCTTTACTCAATGAGTAACAATGATCAATTTAGAATAATCATATTAGCTGGCCGATCAACTTGACATATCCGCACTAAATCATCCGTAACTTTTGATATGAGCTCGAAATGACATGAATCGAATGCCCCCATTAAGCTAGATAAATTTTCTATATATTTAACAAAGTTTGAAACAAAAATAGAGACGACAAAGCGTCTAACTACTCCAATCTATCCAAAATTGTGTGATATCATGCATTATGATTCATTTATAAGCCTTTACTCAATGAGCACCAATGATCAATTTAGAATAATCATATTAACTGGCCCATGAACTTGACATCTCTGCAGTAGATCATCTGTAACTTTTGACGTTGAGGTCAGAATGACACAAATCCTAAGCCCATGTTATGCTAGATATATTTTCTATATTTTAACAAAATTTGAGACAGAAATACGGACGACAAAGCGTCCAAGTAATCCAATGTATCTAAACCTGGATGATGCCATGCATTATGATTGATTTATAATACTTTAATCAATGAGCACCAATGATCAGTTTAGAATAATCATATTACTGGCCGATCAACTTGATATATGTCCCCACGACATCGTCCGTAACTTTTGATTTTGTGCTCAGAATGACACGAATCCGATGTCCACGTTGATATGTCCGCACTAAATTTTCTATATCTTGCATAATTTGTGATAGAAATAGAGACGACAAATCGTCCAAGTAATCCAATCTATCCCAAACTGCGTAATATCATGCTTTATGCTTCATTTATAATCCTTTACATAATGAGAAGCAATGATCGGTTTATAATGATCATGTTAACAGGCCGATCAACTTGATATGTCCGCACTAAATCGTATGTAACTTTTGATTTTGAGCTCAAAATGATTTTGAGCTAAATTTTCTATATTTTGCAAAATTTGAGACACAAATAGAGACAACAAAATGTCCAAATAATCCAATCTATCCCAAACTGTGTGATGCCATTCTTTATGCTTCACTTATAAGCCTATACTCAAACACTACCATTGATCAGTTTAGAATAATCATCTTAACTGGCCAATTAACTTGACATGTCAGCACCAAAAAAATCGTCCGTAGATTTTGATTTAGTGCTCAAAATGACACGAATCCAATGCCCACATTAAGCTAGCTCAATTTTCTATATTGTGAAAAAATTTGATACAGAAATAGAGACGACAAAGCGTCTAAGTAATCATATCTATCCAAAACTGTGTGATGCCATCATGTATGCTTCATTTATAAACCTTTACTTAATGAGCATCAATGATCAGTTTAGAATAATTACTTTAACTGGCCTATCAACTTGATATTTCCACACTAAATTGTCAGTAACGTTGTATTTAGATCTCAGAATGACACAAATCCAATGCCCACGTTAAGCTTGCTAAATTTTCTATATTGTAACAAAATTTGAGGCATAAGTATATACGACAATGCGTTCAAGTATTCCAATCAATCCAAAACTGTTTGATGTCATGTATTATGCGTAGTTTATAAGCGTTTACTCAATGAGCACCAATGATCAATTTAGAATAATCATATTAACAGGCCGATGAAATTGGCATGCCCGCACTATATCATCAATAACTTTTGTTTTTGAACTCAGAATTACACGAAATCAATGCCCACGTTAAGCTAGATAAATTTTCTATATTTTAACAAAATTTGGGCAGAAATAGAGATGACAAAGCGTCCAAGTAATCCAATCTATCCAAAACTATGTGATGCCATGTATTATGTTTGATTTATAAGCCTTTACTCAATGAGCACCAATGATCAGTTTAGAAAAATCCTATTAACTGGCCGATCAACTTGACATGTTTGCACTAAATCATACATTACTTTTGATTTTGAGTTCAGAATGAAAAGAATCCAATGCCAACGTTAACCTAGTTCAATTTTATATATTTTTACAAAATTTCAGACAGAACTATATACGGCAAAGCGTCCAAACAATCGAATCTATCCCAAACTGCATGATAGCATGCATTATGCTACGTTTATAAGCCTTTACTCAATGAGCACTACTGATCACTTTAGAATGATTATATTCACTGGCCGATCAACTTGATATGTCCGCACTAAATTGTCCGTAACTTTTGATTTTGATTTCAGAATGACACGAATCCAATTCCCACATTAAGCTAGATAAATCTTCTATATTTTAATAAAATTGGAAACAAAAATAGAGATGACAAAGCATCCAAATAATCCAATCTATCCCAAATTGCGTGATGCCATGCATTATGCTTCATTTATAAGCTTTTACTCAATGAGCACCAATGATCAGTTTAGAATGATCATATTAACTGGCCGATCAACTTATCATGTCTACACTAAATCGTCTGTAACTTTTGATTAGAGCTCAAAATGACATGAATCCGATGCACACTTTAAACTAGCTCAATTTTTTATGTTGTAACAAAATTTGAGACAGAAATAGATACAAAAAGCGACCAAGTAATCCAATCTATCCAAAATTGTGTAATTCCATGCATTATTTTTTCATTTATAAGCCTTTACTCAATGAGCAACAATGATCAGTTTAAAATAATCATATTAACTGGCCGATCAACTTGACATGTCCGCACTAAATCATCCGTAACTTTTGATTTGAGCTCACAACGACACGAATTCAATGCCCACATTAAGCTAGATAAATTTTCTATATTTTAATATTATTTGAGACAAAAATAGAGACGACAAAGTGTTCAAGTAATCTAATTTATCCTAAATTGTGTGATGTCATGCATTATGATTCATTTATAAGCCTTTACTCAATGAGCACCAATGATCAATTTAGAATAATCATATTACTGGCCAATAAACTTGATATGTCCTCACTAAATCGTCCGTAAGTTTTGATTTTGAGCTTAGAATGACACGAATCCAATGTCCACGTTGACATGTCCGCACTAAATTTTCTATATTTTGCAAAATTTGAGACAGAAGTTGAGACGACAAAACGTCCAAGTAATCAAATCTATCCAAAATTGCGTTATGCCATGATTTATGCTTCATTTATAAGCCGTTATTCAATGAGCACCAATCATCGGTTTAGAATGATCACTTTAACTGACCGATCAACTTGATATGTCCGCACTAAATCATACGTAACTTTTGATTTAGAGCTCACATTTGCAAGCATCCAATTCCCATGTTAAGCTAGCTAAATTTTCTATATTTTGCAAAATTTGAAACACAAATAGAAACAAAAAAACGTCCAAGTAATCCAATCTATCCCAAACTGTGTGATGCCATGCTTTATGCTTCATTGATAAGCCTTTTCTCAATCACTACCGTTGATCAGCTTAGAATAATCATCTTAACTGGCCAATTAACTTGACATGTCAGCACCAAATCGTCCGTAACATTTGATTTAGTGATTAAAATGACATGAATCCAATGCCCACGTTAAGGTAGCTCAATTTTCTATATTGTTACAAAATTTGAGACAGAAATAGAGACGACAAAGCGTCTAAGTAATCCAATCTATCCAAAACTGCGTGATGCCATGCTTTATGTTTCATTTATAAGCCTTTACTTAATGAGCACCAATGATCAGTTTAGAGTGATTACTTTAACTGGCCGATCAACTTGACATGTCCGCACTAAATCGTTCGTAACTTTGTATTTAGATCTGAGAATGACACAAATCCAATGCCCATGTTACCCTAGCTCAATTTTCTATATTGTAACAAAATTTGAGACAAAATATATATACGATAATGCGTCCCAGTATTCCAATCTCTCCAAAACTATCTGATGCCATGCATTATGCTTAATTTATAAGTGATTGCTCAATGAGCACCAATGATCAGTTTAGAATAATCATATTAACATACCGATCAACTTGACCTGTCCGCACTAAATCGTCCATAACTTTTGATTTTGAGCTCAGAATAACACAAATTCAATGCGTACTTTAAGCTAGATAAATATTTTATATTTTAGAAAAATTTGAGACAAAAATAGAGACGACAAAGCGTACAAGTAATCCAATCTATAGAAAAATATGTGATGTCATGTATTATGCTTGATTTATAAGCCTTTGCTCAATGGCCACCAATGATCAGTTTAGAAAAATCCTATTAATTGTCCGATCAACTTGACATGTCTGCACTAAATCATCCGTAACTTTTGATTTTGAGTTCAGAATGAAACGAATCCAATGCCCACGTTTACCTAGTTCAATTTTCTATATTGTGACAAAATTTCAGACATAAATAGATACGACAAAGCTTTCAAATAATGCAATCTATCCCAAACTGTGTGATGGCATGCATTATGCTTCATTTATAAGCCTTTAATCAATGAGCACTAGTGATCAGTTTAGAATGATCATATTAACTGGCCGATAAACTTGACATGTCCGCACTAAATCATCCGTAACTTTTGATTTTGAGTTCTGAATGACTCGAATCCAATACCCACATTAAACTAGATAAATTTTCTATATTTTAACAAAATTTGAAACAAAAATAGAGACGACAAAGCGTCCAAATAATCCAATCTATCCCAAACTTCGTGATGCCATGCATTATGCTTCATTTATAAGCATTTACGCAATGAACACAAATGATCAGTTTAGAATGATCATATTAACTGGCCGATCAACTTGAAATATCCACACTAAATCGTCCGTAACTTTTGATTAGAGCTCAAAATGACACGAATACGATGCACACGTTAAGCTTGCTCAATTTTCTATATTTTAAGAAAATTTCAGACAGAAATAGATACGAAAAAACATTTAGGTAATCAATCCATCCCAAACTGCATGATGCCTTTTATTAGTTTTCGTTTATAAGTTTTAACTCAGTGAGCACCAATGATTAGTTTAGAATTATCATTTTAACTGGCCGATCAACTTGCCATGTCCGCACTAAATCGTCCGCAATAAATCGTCCGTAACTATTGATTTAGAGCTCAGAAAACACATGAATCCAATGCCCAAAATAAGCTAGCTCAATTTTCTATAGTGTAATAAAATTTGAGACAGGAATAGATACGATAAAGCGTCCAAGTAATCCAATCTATCCAAAACTTTGTGATGCCATGTATTATGCTTCATTTATCAGCCTTTACTCAATGAGCAGCAACGATCAATTTAGAATGATCATTTTAACTAGCCGATCATTTTGACATGTCTGCACTATATTGTCCATAACATTTCATTTATAGCTCTGAATGACATGAATCCAATGTCCATATTAAGCTAGTTCAACTTTTTATAATGTGACAATATTTGAAACAAAACTTGATACGACAAAGCGTCAAAGTAATCCAATCTATCCCAAACTGCGTGATGCAATGCTTTATGCCTCATTTATAAGCCTTTACATAAAGATCACCAATGATTAGTTTAGAATGATCGTTTCAACTCGCCGATCAACTTGACATGTCGGCAGTAAATCGTTTGTAACTTTTGATTTAAAACTCAGAAACACACGAATCCAATGCCCACATTAAGCTAGCTAAATTTTCTATAGTGCAACAAAATTTGAGACAAAAATAGATATGAAAAAGCGTCAATGTAATCCAGTCTATCCCAAATTGTGTGAACCTATGCATTATTCCTCATTTATAAGTTTTTAGTCAATAAGAACCAAAGATCAGTTTAAAATGATCATTTTAAACAGCCGATCAACTTGATATTTCTGCACTATATCGTCCATAACTTTTCATTCATAGCTCTGAATGACACAAATCCATTGCCCACATAAAGCTAGTTCAATTTTCTATATTGTGACAAATTTTGAGATAGAACAAGATAAGACAAAGCGTCCAAGAAATCTAATCTATCCAAAATTGTGTGACGCCATGCATTATGCTTCATTTATTAGCCTTTACTCAATGAGCACCAATGATCAGCTTAGAATGGTCACTTTAGCTGTTCGATCAACTTGACATGTCTGCACTAAATTGTCCATACTTTTGTATTTAGAGCTCAGAATGACACGAACCAATTGCCAATGTTAATCTAGCTTAATTTTCTATATTGTGACGAAATTTGAGACAGAATTACAGATATGACAAAGCGTTCAAGTAATCCAATCCTTCCCAAACTGCATGATGCCATTCATTATTTTTCATTTATAAGCTATTACTCAATGAGCACCACTGATCAGTTTAGAATGATCATTTTACCTGGCCGGTCAACTTGTCATGTTTGCACTAAATAGTCTATAATTTTTGATTTATAGCTCAGAATGACACGAATCCAAATGCCCACATTACACTAGATTAATTTTCTATATTGGGAAAAAATTTGAAAAAGAACTTGATACGACAAAGCATCGAAGTAATCCAATCTATCCCAAACTGCGTGATGCCATGCTTTATGCCTCATTTATAAGCCTTTACTTGATGAGGACCAATGATTAATTTAGAATGATCATTTTAAACTCGCCGATCGTAGTAAATCATTTGTAACTTTTGATTTAGAGCTTAGAAACACACGAATCCAATGCCCACGTTAAGCTAGCTTAATTTGAGACAGAAATCGAGACGACAAAGCATCCAAGTAATCCAATCTATACAAAACTATGTGATGCTATGAATTATGCTTCATTTATAAGCGTTTACTCAATCAGCACCAATGATCAGTTTAGAATGATCACATTCACTGGCCGATCAACTTGACATATCCGCACTAAATCATCCGTACGTTTTTATTTATAGCTCTGAATGACATGAATCCAACGCTTACGTTAAGCTAGCTCAATTTTCTGTATTATGACAAAATTTGAAACAGAAATAGATATGACAAAGCGTTCAAGTAATCCAATCAATCCTAAACTGCGTGATGGTATGCATTATTCTTCATTTATAAGCTTTTACTCAATGAGTACCAATGATCAGTTTAGAATGATCATGTTAACTAGCCGATCAACTTGACATGTCTACACTAAATCGTCCATAACTTTTGATTCATAGCTCAGAATGACACGAAACGAATGTCCGCATTAAGATAGTTCAATTTTCTATATTGTTACAAAATTTTACACAGAACTAGATACGACAAAGTGTCCAAGTAATCCAATCTATCCCGTCCAGCATGATGCCATGCATTATGCTTCATTTATAATCCTTTACTCAATCAGCACCAATGATCAGTTTATAATGAACACTTTAACTGGCTGATCAACTTGACATATCCACACAAAATCGTCCGTCTTTAGAGGTCAGAATGACACAAATCAAACGCCCAGGTGAAGCTAGCTCAATTTTCTATATTGTAACAAAATTTGAAACAGAACTAGATATGACAATGCGTCCAAGTAATCTAATCTATCTTAAACTCTGTGATGCCATGCTTTACGCCTCATTTATAAGCCTTTACTTACTGAGCACCAATGATCAGTTTAGAATGATCATTTTAACTCACCGATCAACTTGACATGTCCGTACTAAATTGTCCGTAAATTTTTATTTAGAGCTCTGAAACACACAAACCCAATGCCCATGTTAAGCTAGCTCACTTTTCTGTAGTGTAACAACATTAGCGACAGAAATATATACGACAAATTGTCCAAGTGTTCCAATCTATCCAAATTTGTGTGATGCTATGCTTTATGCTCCATTTATAAACCTTTACTCAATGAGCACCAATGATCATTTTAACTCACTGATCAACTTCAGATGTCCACACTAAATTGTCCGTAACTTTTGATTTAGAGCTTAGAATGACACGAATCCAATGCCCAGTTTAAACTAACTCAATTTTCTATATTGTAACAAAATTTGAGACAGAAATAGATACGGCAAAGCGTCCAAATAATCCAGTCCAACCCATAGTGCGTGATGCCATGCATTATTTTTCATTTATAAGATTTTACTCAATGAGCACCAATGATCAGTTTAGAATGATGATTCTAACGGGCCGATAACTTGACATGTCAGCTCTAAATCGTCCACACTAAATTGTCCGTTACTTTTGATTAAGAGCTCAGAAACACATGAAGCCAATGCCCATGATAAGCTAGCTCAACTTTCTATAGTGTAACAAAATTTGAGACATAACTAGATACCAAAAAAGGTCCAAGTACTCCAGTCTATCCCAAACTGCGGGATGCCATGCATTATTCTTCATTTACAAATTTTGCTCAATGAAAACCAACGATCAGTTTGAAATGATCATTTTAACTAGCCGATCAACTTGACATGTCTACACTATATCATCCATAACTTTTCATTTATAGCTGAGAATGACACGAATCCAATGCCCACATTAAGCTAGTTCAATTTTCTATATTGTGACAAAATTTGAGACAAAACTAGGTACAAGACACCTTCCAACTAATCCAATATATCCCACACAGCGTTATACCATACATTATGCTTCATTTAAAAGCCTTTACTCAATGAGCACCAATGATCTGTTTAGAATAATCATATTAATTGGCCGATCAACTTGAAATAACCGCACTAAATCGTCCGTAACTTTGGATTTAGAGCTCAGAATGACACGAATCCAATGCTTACGTTAAGCTAGTTCAATTTTCTATATGTGACAAAATTTGAGACAGAAATAGATATGACAAAGCGTTCTCGAGTAATACAATCAATCCAATACTGTGAGATGCTATACAATATGCTTCATTTATAAGCCTTTACTCAATCAGCAGCAACGATCACTTTAGAATGATCACTTTAACTGGCCAATCAACTTGACATGTCTGCACTAAATCATCCATAACATTTGATTAATAGCTCATAATAACACGAATCCAATGCCCACATTAAGCTAGTTCAATTTTCTATATTGTGACAAAATTTTAGAATGACTAGATATGACAAAGCATCCAAGGAATCGAATCTTTCCCAAACTGCTTGATGTCATGCATTATGCTTCATTTATAAGTCTTTACTCATTCAGCACCAATGATCAGTTTAGAATGATAACTTTAACTGGCCGACCAACTTCAAATTCCCCCACTAAATCGTCCGTAACTTTTGATTTAGAGCTCAAAATGACACGAATTAAAGTACCCTCGTTAAGCTAGCTCAATTTTCTATATTGTGACAAAATTTGTAACAGAAATAGATACGGCAAAGCGTCCAAGTAATCGAATCCATCCCAAACTTTGTGGTGCCATGGATTATTTTACATTTATAAGCTTTTACTCAATGAGCACCAACGATCAGTTTAGAATGACCATTTTAACTAGCCGATCAACTTGACATGTCCGCACTATATCGTCCATAACTTTTCATTTGTAGCTTAGAATGACACGTAATGCCCACATTAAACTAATTCAGTTTTCTATATTGTGACAAAATTTGAGACTGAACTAGATACGACAAGGCATCCAAATAATCCAATCTATCCTAAACTCCGTGATGCCATGCATTATGGTTCATTATAAGTCTTTACTCAGTCAACACCAATGATCAGTTTAGAATGATCACTTTAACTGGCCGACCAACTTGACATGTCCGCATTAAATCTTCTGTAACTTTTTTTAGAGCTAAGAAACTTATGAATCTAATGCCCACATTAAGCTCGATCAATTTTTTATGGTATAACAAAATTTGACACAGAAATAGATACGATAAAGATGCAAGTAATCGAAAGTATCAAAATTTTTATGATGTTATGCATTATGCTTCATTTATAAGCGTTTACTCAATCAGCACCAATGATCAGTTTAGAATGATCACTTTCACTGGCCGATCAACTTGACATTTCCACACTAAATCATCCGTAACTTTTGATTTAGAGCTTCGAATGATATGAATCGAATGCTTATGTTAAGCTAGCTCAATTTTCTGTATTGTGATAAAATTTGAGAAAGAAATAGATACGACAAAGCGTCCAAGTAATCCAATCCTTCCCAAACTCCATGATGCCATGCATTATTTTTCATTTATAAAATTTTACTCAATGAGCAACAATGATCAGTTTAGAATGATCGTTTAAATGGCCGATAACCTTGTCATGTCTGCACTAAATCATCAATAAATGTTGATTTGTAGCTCAAAATGACGTGAATCCAATGCCCACATTAAATGATACGAGCATGGAAAGCACACAAAAGGAGAAGCTCATGGCTAGAAATGAACCAGTGGAACATGAAGAAGCTCTTGCACTACCAGCTAGACCATTAACCCGAGCCAAGGCCAAGAAACTCAAAGAGGCAATCAGCTGCATGCTCAACAAGGAGAATGCACAACAAATTCACTTGAGCTTGATTGGGAAAGTGCCTAAAAGCACATTGATTTTAGTACAAGCTCAAGACAGCATACAAATGGGTATGTGATCCATTTATACTCTTTTTCCCTTATCCAAGTTTTTTCCCATTGGGTTTTCTTGGTAAGGTTTTTAATGAGGCAAATGAATCACATTACAACCAGCCCAATTTGTTGTTTAAAATCAAAAGGAGTTCAATTCAAAATGATCAAAATTGGCGTCATCAAAGGGGGGGAAAAGTGTCTACATTCATAGTCAAAATAAGAGTTAATGAAGTCAAGGTCTTTGGTCAAGGTCTTTGGTCAAGTCTTCCCTTGTAATTGTAACCAATTTAATGTTGTAGGCTCCTCATATTACGTCCCCTTATAGTATAAATAGGGGCTTTCAGTTGTAAACTTGACAATTCAACTTTTCAAATAAAAACAGCTTCTTTTCTTAAGTTTGAGAGTGATTCTCTTCTTAATCTGATTGTTGGTGTGTAATATCCTTCAGTCAACATTTAGTAGCCTTAGTGTGTAATATCTAAGCTACTATCTTAGGTAAATCAGTAGTCTTTCCGCAGCTACTGTGTGACCCTTCAATCCACAACCTTTGAACAGATTGAATTTCGATTCATTCTGTTGCAAAGCCTATCTCAACCGCATCTAGAAGTGCATTCCTTGGGAGGTTCGCATCATTTGGTATCAGAGCACACTTCTGATCGGTTATCCCTATCACTGATCTCTATATCTCTTTATTTCCATCTATTTAGATTGCATATGCTTGTGTATCGATTTGCATCAGTTGATTAATCCAAAAAAACCTATTCATATAATTGCATTGTTGTTTTTATCCAATATTACATCAGTTTATAACATCAAAATCGACCCCAACTCATTGCATTTTCAGATTAGAAAATAACACACTCGCAACTCTTCATCTTCCATCGAAAATATTTTTTTCAGAACAGGTATTTTTAACGCATTTGTTAAGTGTATTTGTAGCTATGTCAGGAGGAAATCAAACTTCAGAAGCACCAAACTTGTTAATGGAGGCTCTAGTTGCAGAAATGAAGAAAGTACTACAAGTAGAGCTGGAAGCCATTCATTTGCGGCTTGATGATGTTCAGAACAATAGTAACACTGAAGCAGGTCCAAGGAGAACCAGGAATCCCTTTAGACATGGCCATAATGAAGAAATAGAAGCCTACTATAGTCATGGCAATGAAGGGAGTAGGAGAACCCAAAGGAGGCATAGGCGTGTTAGAGAAGAAAGGGTGACGCTTAATGACACCTTCCTTAAGAGGTCTTAAACTTAAGATACCATCATTCTATGGCAAAAATGATCCAGACACTTACCTGGAATGGGAGAAGAAGATCGAGCTGGTGTTTGATTGTCAACACTATTCCGAGCTCAACAAGGTCCGCATAGCTGCTACTGAATTTTATGAGTATGCACTCAGCTGGTGGGATCAATTGGTGACTTCCAGAAGACGTAATGGTGAGTATCCAGTAGAAACATGGGCTGAGATGAAAGCCATAATGAGGAAAAGGTTTGTGCCCAGCCATTACCACCGTGAGCTTCACCAAAAGCTAAGGAGACTCAATCAAGGAAGCCGAAGTGTTGAGGACTATTTCCAGGAGTTGGAAACCCTCATGATCAGGACAGACATTTCAGAAGACAGAGAAGCTACTATGGCAAGATTTTTAGGAGGACTTAACCGTGACATTCAAGATAGAATGGAGCTGGAACATTATGTGGAGGTAGAAGAAATGTTGCACAAAGCTATACTGGTGGAACAACAGTTAAAAAGGAAAAGTTATACTAGGCCAAGCTATGGAGCAGCTAACAATAAGCCTAGCTACCAAAGGGAAGGAAAACAGATGGCTAAAGTTGATTCCAAACCTTCAACCACCACTCAAGACGTCAAGGGCAAATCTGAAGCTACTACATCTACTAGAACAAGAGATGTGCAGTGTTTCAAATGCCAAGGAAGAGGGCATTATGCGAATGAATGCACCAACAAGAAGATCATGATTCTGTTGGATAATGGTGAAATAGAATCCGAGGAAGAAGAAGTCTTTTCTGATTCTTCAGAAGAGCATCTGGAACCTCCTATGGCAGGAGAATTATTGGTAACAAGAAGAACCCTAAGCGTACAAAACGAAACCAAAGAACATGAGCAAAGAGAGAACCTGTTTCACTCAAGATGCCACGTCCAAGGAAAGGTTTGCAGCATCATTATTGATGGAGGCAGCTGCACTAATGTGGCTAGTGAAACTATGGTAAACAAGTTAGGTCTGGAAGTGTTCAAACTCCCAAAGCCGTATAAGCTGCAATGGCTTAATGAGTGTGGCGAAATGAAGGTAAGCAGCCAAGTCAAGGTACCTATAACCATTGGAAAGTACCAAGATGAGATCCTTTGTGATGTTTTACCAATGGAGGCTGGCCACATTCTGCTTGGAAGACCATGGCAATTTGATCGAAAGGTCATTCATGATGGTTACACCAACCAACACTCGTTTGAACACAAAGGTAAGAAGATCACACTTGTTCCTATGACACCACAGGAGGTGTACCAAGATCAGCTCGTGTTGGAGCAAAGGAAAACAGCTGGAACTTCAAAGGAAACTATAAGCACCAAAAGTGACAGAGGCTGTGAGAACAAGAACAAGAAGCACTCAAGTTTCTTTGTGAGAACTGGTGGAGTTAAGAAGGCTCTCTTATCACAACAACCTGTTCTTTTGTTTATCTATAAGGAAGCTCTCATGAGCTTAACTAACGTTGCACCGGTATTACCGAGTGAAGTGACTTCTATTTTGCAGGATTATGAAGATGTATTTCCAGAAGACAATCCAAAGGGGCTACCACCCATCAGAGGCATTGAACATCAGATTGATTTTGTACCTGGAGCCTCACTACCAAATAGACCAGCTTATAGAACCAACCCCGTTGAGACTAAGGAGCTGCAAAGGCAAGTTAATGAGCTAATGGAGAAGGGCTACATCAGGGAGAGCATGAGTCCTTGTGCTGTGCCAGTTCTACTTGTGCCAAAGAAAGATGGCAACTGGCGCATGTGTGTTGATTGTAGAGCAATCAACAACATTACGGTAAAGTATCGCCATCCAATCCCTAGGTTAGATGACATGCTTGATGAATTGCATGGTTCCAGAATCTTTTCTAAGATAGATCTTAAGAGTGGGTACCATCAAATACGCATGAAAGAAGGGGATGAATGGAAAACTGCATTTAAAACTAAGCATGGATTATATGAATGGTTAGTCATGCCATTTGGGTTAACAAATGCACCTAGTACTTTCATGAGGTTGATGAATCATGTTCTTAGAGCATTCATAGGAGTCTTTGTTGTAGTATACTTTGATGACATCTTAATCTACAGCAAGAATCTAGAAGAGCATGCTAGTCATTTGACATTGGTTCTAAGTGTTCTTAGAAAAGAAAAACTATATGCCAATCTTAAGAAATGCACTTTTTGTACAGATAACATTGTGTTTCTAGGCTTTGTTATAAGTGCAGATGGTATTAAGGTTGATGAGGAGAAGGTCAAAGCTATTAAGGAATGGCCAAGTCCAAAAACAGTAGGAGAAGTGAGAAGTTTCCATGGGCTGGCTGGCTTCTATAGACGCTTTGTCAAGGATTTTAGCACTATTGCTGCCCCACTTACTGAAGTAATCAAGAAAGACGTAGGATTCAAATGGGGACAAGCTCAAGAAAGCTCATTCCAAGCTTTGAAAGAAAAGCTTACACATGCACCTCTTCTATCTTTACCTGATTTTCTTAAAACCTTTGAGATAGAATGTGATGCTTCTGGTATAGGTATTGGAGCTGTTTTAATGCAGGATAAGAAACCTATAGCCTATTTCAGTGAGAAGCTTGGAGGAGCCACCCTAAACTATCCAACCTATGACAAGGAATTGTATGCCTTGGTCCGTGCTTTGCAAACTTGGCAACACTACTTGTGGCCTAAGGAGTTCGTGATTCACACTGATCATGAGTCACTTAAGCACTTAAAGGGCCAACAGAAGCTGAACAAAAGGCATGCACGGTGGGTTGAGTTCATAGAAACATTTCCGTATGTCATTAAATACAAACAAGGTAAAGAGAATGTTGTGGCAGATGAATTGTCACGGAGGTATGCCTTAATCTCTACTCTTGATGCTAAGTTGTTAGGTTTTGAACAGCTTAAAGAGCTATATGAAACTGATCCTGAATTTAAAGATGTATACATTGCTAGCAAAAAGTTTGCTTCAGGAAAATACTATCGGCATGAAGGATTCCTATTTTATGATAATAGATTATGTGTGCCTAACTGTTCCATTCGAGACTTGCTAGTTAGGGAAGCTCATGGAGGAGGACTGATGGGGCATTTTGGAGTTGCCAAAACCCTTAAAGTAATGCAAGATCATTTCCATTGGCCACACATGAAGAGAGACGTAGAAAGAATCTGTGCAAGGTGTGCCACATGCAAACAGGCTAAGTCTAAGGTTCAACCCCACGGTTTGTACACTCCTTTACCCATTCCTACTCATCCATGGATTGACATATCAATGGACTTTGTGGTTGGTTTGCCTAGAACTAAGACAGGAAAGGATTCTATCTTTGTTGTGGTTGATAGATTCTCTAAGATGGCTCATTTTATAGCATGTCACAAGACTGATGATGCATTGCATATAGCCAATCTGTTCTTTAAAGAGGTAGTTCGCTTGCATGGAATGCCTAGGACCATAGTTTCTGATAGAGACACTAAGTTCTTGAGTTACTTTTGGAAAACTCTTTGGTCTAAGTTAGGAACTAAGTTGGTATTCTCTACAACATGTCACCCACAAACGGATGGTCAAACTGAAGTAATTAATAGAACCTTGTCTACTTTATTGCGTGCATTAATCAAACGAAATCTTAGAACATGGGAAGAATGTTTACCACATGCTGAATTTGCATATAACCATTCTGTACATTCTGCTTCTAAGTATTCTCCTTTTCAAATTGTGTATGGTTTCAATCCTTTATCTCCTTTGGATCTAACCCCTTTGCCTTTAAGTGAAAGAGCTAGTATTGATGGAAAAAGAAAAGCTGAGATTGTTAAACAGATCCATGAGAATGCAAGGAAGAATATTGAGGTCAGAACCCAACAATATGCAAGAAAGGCCAACAAAGGAAGACGTGAAATGGTATTTGAGGTGGGAGACCTCGTGTGGATTCACTTGAGGAAAGAAAGATTTCCAGCTGAAAGGAAATCAAAAATTATGCCCAGAATAGATGGACCTTTCAAGATAGTTCAGAAGATCAACAACAACGCCTACCAAATTGATCTTCAAGGTAAGTATAATGTGAGTTCAAGCTTCAATGTTTCTGATCTTGTGCCTTTCATTGCAGATAAACCAGATTTGAGGTCAAATCCTTTTCAAGAGGAGGGGGATGATACGAGCATGGAAAGCACACAAAAGGAGAAGCTCATGGCTAGAAATGAACCAGTGGAACATGAAGAAGCTCTTGCACTACCAGCTGGACCATTAACCCGAGCCAAGGCCAAGAAACTCAAAGAGGCAATCAGCTGCATGCTCAACAAGGAGAATGCACAACAAATTCACTTGAGCTTGATTGGAGAAGTGCCTAAAAGCACTCTGATTTTATTACAAGCTCAAGACAACATACAAATGGGTATGTGATCCATTTGTACTCTTTTTCCCTTATCCAAGTTTTCTCCCATTGGGTTTTCTTGGTAAGGTTTTTAATGAGGCAAATGAATCACATTACAACCAGCCCAATTTGTTGTTTAAAATCAAAAGGAGTTCAATTCAAAATGATCAAAATTGGCGTCATCAAAGGGGGGGGGGGAAAGTGTCTACATTCATAGTCAAAATAAGAGTTAATGAAGTCAAGGTCTTTGGTCAAGTCTTCCCTTGTAATTGTAACCAATTTAATGTTGTAGGCTCCTCATATTACGTCCCCTTATAGTATAAATAGGGGCTTTCAGTTGTAAACTTGACAATTCAACTTTTCAAATAAAAACAGCTTCTTTTCTTAAGTTTGAGAGTGATTCTCTTCTTAATCTGATTGTTGGTGTGTTATCCTTCAGTCAACATTTAGTAGCCTTAGTGTGTAATATCTAAGCTACTATCTTAGGTAAATAAGTAGTCTTTCCGCAGCTACTGTGTGACCCTTCAATCCACAATCTTTGAACAGATTGAATTTCGATTCATTCTGTTGCAAAGCCTATCTCAACCGCATCTAGAAGTGCATTCCTTGGGAGGTTCGCATCATTAAACTAGTTCAATTTTCTATAATGTGAAAATTTTTGAAACAAAACTAGATACTACAAAGCGTCAAAGTAATCCAATCTAACCCAATCTTTGTGATGCCATGCATTATGCTTCATTTATAGGCCTTTACTCTATGAACACCAATGATCAGTTTAGAATAATCATATATATTGGCCGATAAACTTGACATGTACACACTAAATTGTTCGTAACTTTTGATTTATATCTCAGAATGACACGAATCCAATGCCCATGATAAGCAAGCTCAATTTTCTAAATTTTGATAAAATTTGAGACTGAAATAGATATGAAAAAGTGTCCAAGTAATCCAATCTATCCCAAACTGCGTGATATCATTCATTATGCTTCTTTTATAAGTCTTTACTCATTCAGCACCAATGATAAGTTTAGAATGATAACTTTAACTGGCCGACCAACTTCAAATTTCCGCACTAAATCGTCCGTAACTTTTGATTTAGAGCTCAAAATGACACGAATTAAAGTACCCTGGTTAAGCTAGCTCAATTTTCTATATTGGGACAAAATATGGGACAGAAATAGATACGGCAAAGCGTCCAAGTAATGGAATCTATCCCAAACTTTGTGGTGCCATGGATTATTTTACATTTATAAGCTTTTACTCAATGAGCACCAACGATCAGTTTAGAATGATCATTTTAACTAGCCGATCAACTTGACATGTCCGCACTATATCGTCCATAACTTTTCATTTGTAGCTTAGAATGACACGTAATGCCCACATTAAACTAGTTCAATTTTCTATATTGTGACAAAATTTGATACTGAACTAGATACGACAAAGCATCCAAATAATCCAATCTATCCCAAACTGCGTGATGCCATGCATTATGGTTCATCTATAAGTCTTTACTCAGTCAACACCAATGATCAGTTTAGAATGATCACTTTAACTGGCCGACCAACTTGACATGTCCGCATTAAATCTTCTGTAACTTTTTTTAGAGCTAAGAAACTTATGAATCCAATGCCCACATTAAGCTAGATCAATTTTTTATGGTATAACAAAATTTGACACAGAAATAGATATGATAAAGCATGCAAGTAATCGAAAGTATCCAAAATTTTATGATGTTATGCATTATGCTTCATTTATAAGCGTTTACTCAATCAGCACCAATGATCAGTTTAGAATGATCACTTTCACTGGCCGATCAACATTACATTTCCGCACTAAATCATCCGTAACTTTTGATTTAGAGCTCCGAATGATACGAATCCAATGCTTATGTTAAGCTAGCTCAATTTTCTGTATTGTGATAAAATTTGAGAAAGAAATAGATACGACAAAGCATCCAAGTAATCCAATCCTTCCCAAACTCCGTGATGCCATGCATTATTTTTCATTTATAAAATTTTACTCAATGAGCAACAATGATCAGTTTAGAATGATCGTTTAAATGGCCGATCAACTTGTCATGTCTGCACTAAATCATCCATAAATTTTGATTTGTAGCTCAAAATGACGTTAATCCAATGCCCACATTAAACTAGTTCAATTTTCTATACTGTGAAAAAATTTGAAACAGAACTAGATACTACAAAGCGTCAAAGTAATCCAATCTAACCCAATCTTTGTGATGTCATGCATTATGCTTCATTTATAAGCCTTTACTCCATGAGCACCAATGATCAGTTTAGAATAATCATATATATTGGCCGATAAACTTGACATGTACACACTAAATTGTTCAAAACTTTTGATTTATATCCCAGAATGACACGAATCCAATGCCCATGATAAGCATGCTCAATTTTCTATATTTTGATAAAATTTGAGACTGAAATAGATACGAAAAAGCATCCAAGTAATCCAATCTATCCCAAATTGCGTGATATCATTAATTATGCTTCATTTATAAGTCTTTACTCAATCAGCACCAATGACCTGTTTAGAACGATCATTTTAACAGGCCGATCAGCTTGACATGTCCGCACTAAATCGTCCATAACTTTTGATTTAGAGCTTAGAATGACATGAATTAAATGCCCTCGTTAAGCTTGTTCAAGTTTCTATATTGTGGCAAAATTTGATACAGAAATAGATATGACAAAGCATTAGAGTAATCCAATCCTTCCCAAAGTGCGTGATGCCTTGCATTATTTTTCATTTATAATCTTTTACTCAATGAGTAGCAATGATCCATTTAGAATGATAGTTTTAACTGGCCGATCAACTTGTCATGTATGCACTAAATCGTCCATAACTTTTGGTTTATAGCTCATAATGACACGAATCCAATGCCCACATTAAACTACTTCAATTTTCTATATTGTGAAAAAATTTGAGAATGACTAGATATGACAACGCATCCCAGTAATTGAATCTATCCCAAACTGCGTGATGCCATGCATTATGCTTCATTTATAAGTCTTTACTCATTCAACACCAATGATCAGTTTAGAATGATCACTTTAACTGGCCGACCCACTTGACATTTCCGAATTAAATCATCTGTAACTTTTGATTTAGAGCTCAAAATGACACGAATTAAATGCCCTCGTTAAGCTAACTCAATTTTCTATATTGTGACAAAATTTGAGCGAGAAAACAATAGGGCAAAGCGTCCAAGTAATCGAATCCATCCCAAACTACGTGGTGCCATGGATTATTTTACATTTATAAGCTTTTACACAATAAGCACCAATGATCAGTTTAGAATGATCTTTTAATTGGCCGATCAACTCGACATGTCTGTACTAAATCATACGTAACTTTTGATTACGAGCTCAGAATGACACGAATCCAATTCCCATGTTAAGCTAGATCAATTTTCTATATTATTACAAAATTTGAGACATAACTATATACGACAAAGCGTCCAAGTAATCTAGTCTATCCCAAACTGCTTGATGCCATGCATTATTCTTCATTTATAAGATTTTACTCAATGAGCACAACCGTTTAGTTTAGAATGATCATTTTAACTAGCCAATCAACTTGACATCTCGGCACTATATCGTCCATAACTTTTTATTTATATCTCAGAATGACACGAATCCAATGCCCACATTAAGCTAGTTCAATTTTCTATATTGTTACGAAATTGGAGACTAAACTAGATACAACAAAGCATCCAAGTAATCCAATCTATCCCAAACTGCGTGATGCCATGCATTACGGTTCATTTATAAGTCTTTACTCAGTCAGCACCAATGATCAGTTTAGAATGATCACTTTAACTGGCCGACCAACTTGACATGTCCGCATTAAATTTTCTTTAACTTTTTTCTGAGATCACAAACTTACGAATCCAATGCCCACATTAAGCTAGCTCAATTTTTTATAGTATAATGAAATTTGAGACAAAAATAGATACGACAAAGCATGCAAGTAATCAAAAGTTTCCAAAATTTTGTGATGTTATGCATTATGCTTCATTTATAAGCGTGTACTCAATCAAAACCAATAATCAGTTTAGAATGATCATTTTCACTGGCCGATCAACTTGACATATCCGCACTAAATCATCCGTAACTTTTGATTTAGAGCTCCGAATGATACGAATCCAATGCTTTGGTTAACCAAGCTCAATTTTCTATATTGTGACAAAATTTGAGAAAGAAATAGATATGGCAAAGGTCCAAGTAATCCAATCCTTCCCAAACTCCGTGATGCCAAGCATTATTTTTCATTTATAAAATTTTACTCAATGAGCACTAATGATCAGTTTAGAATGATCGTTTTATCTGTGCGATCAACTTGTCATGTCTTCACTAAATCGTCCATAAATTGATTTGTAGCTCAAAGTGACATGAATCCAATGCCCACATTAACCAAGTTCAATTTTCTATATTGTGATAAAATTTGAAACAGAACTAGATATGACAAAGCGTCAAAGTAATCCAATCTATCCCAGACTGCGTGATGCCATACATTATGGTTCATTTGTAAGTCTTTACTCAGTCAACACCAATGATCAGTTTAGAATGATCACTTTAATTGGCCGACCAACTTGACATGTCTGCATTAAATCTTCTGTAATTTTTTTTTAAAGCTGAGAGACTTACGAATCCAATGCCCACATTAAGCTAGCTCAATTTTTGATTGTATAACGAAACTTGAGACAGAAATATATACGACAAAGCATGCAAGTTATCGAAAGTATCCAAAATTTTGTGATGTTATGCATTATGCTTCATTTATAAGCATTTACTCAATGTGCACCAATGAGCAGTTTTGAATGATCACTTTCACTGGTTGATCAACTTGACATGTCCGTACTAAATCATCCGTAACTTTTGATTTAGAGCTCCGAATTATACGAATACAATGCTTACGTTATGGTAGCTCGATTTTCTATATTGTGACAAAATTTGAGAAAGAAATAGATATGACAAAGTGTCCAAGTAATCCAATCTTTCCCAAACTCCGTGATGCTATGCATTATTTTTCATATATAAAATTTTACTCAATGAGCACTAATGATCAGTTTAGAATGATCGTTTAAACTGGCCGATCAACTTGTCATGTCTGCACTAAATCGTCCATAAATTTTGATTTGTAACTCAAAATGACATGAATCCAATGCCCACATTAACCTAGTTCAATTTACTATATTGTGAAAAAATTTGAAACAGAACTAGATACGACAAAGCGTCAAAGTAATCCAATCGATCCAAAACAGCGTGATGCCATGCATTATGTTTCATTCATAAGCCATTACTCAATGAAAACCAATGATCAATTTAGAATAATCATACATATTGGCCGATAAACTTGACATGTCCACACTAAATTGTTCGTAACTTTTGATTTATAGCTCAGAATGACACAAATCCAATGCCCATGATAAGCAAGCTCAAATTTCTATATTTTGACAAAATGAGACAGAAATAGATACGCAAAAGTGTCCAAGTAATCCAATCTATCCCAAACTGCGTGATATCATTCATTATGCTTCATTTATAAGTCTTTACTCAATCAGCACTAGTGACCAGTTTAGAACAATCATTTTAACTGGCCGATGAGCTTGACATGTCCGCACAAAATCGTCCATAACTTTTGATTTAGAGCTCAGAATGACACGTATTAAATGCCCTCGTTATGCTTATTCAAATTTTTATATTATGACAAAATTTGAGACAAAAATAGATATGACAAAGCGTCCAAGTAATCATGTCTATCCCAAACTGCTTGATGCCATGCATTATTCTTCATTTATAAGATTTTACTCAATGAGCACCAATGTTCAGTTTAGAATGATCGTTTTAACTAGCCAATCAACTTGACATGTCGGCACTATATTGTCCATAACTTTTTTATTATATCTTAGAATGACACGAACCAATGCCCACATTAAGCCAGTTCAATGTTCTATATTGTTACGAAATTTGAGACTGAACTAGATACAACAAAGCATCCAAGTAATCCAATCTACCCCAAACTGCGTGATGCCATGCATTACGGTTCATTTATAAGTCTTTACTCAGTCAGCACTAATGATCAGTTTAGAATGATCACTTTAACTGGCCGACCAACTTGAGATGTCTGCATTCAATCTCCTGTAACATTTTTTAGAGCTCAGAAACTTACGAATCCAATGCCCACATTAAGCTAGCTCAAGTTTTTATAGTATAACAAAATTTGAGACAGAAATAGATACGTCAAAGCATGCAAGTAATCGAAAGTATCAAAAATTTTGTGATGTTATGCATTATGCTTAATTTATAAGCGTGTACTCAATCAGCACCAATGATCAGTTTAGAATGATCATTTTCACTGGCCGATCAACTTGACATTTCCGCACTAAATCATCCGTAACTTTTGATTTAGAGCTCCAAATGATACGAATCCAATGCTTAGGTTAACCAAGCTCAATTTTCTATATTGTGACAAATTTTGAGAAAGAAATAGATACGACAAAGGTCCAAGTAATCCAATCCTTCCTAAACTCCGTGATGCCATGAATTATTTTGCATTTATAAAATTTTACTGAATGAGCACTAATGTGATCAGTTTAGAATGATCGTTTTAACTGGGCGATCAACTTGTGATGTCTTCACTAAATCGTCCATAAATTGATTTGTAGCTCAATTAACGTGAATCCAATGCCCACATAACCAAGTTCAATTTTCTATATTGTGATAAAATTTGAAACAGAACTAGATACGACAAAGGGTCAAAGTAATCCAATGTATCCCAGACTGCATGATGCAATACATTATGGTTCATTTGTAAGTCTTTACTCAGTCATAACCATTGATCAGTTTAGAATGATCACTTTAACTGGCCGACCAACTTGACATGTCTGCATTAAATCTTCTGTAACTTTTTTTAAAGCTCAGAAACTTACGAATCCAATGCCCACATTAAGATAGCTCAATTTTTTATTGTATAACAAAATTTGAGAGCGAAATAGATACGACAAAGCATGCAAGTTATCGAAAGTATCCAAAATTTTGTGATGTTATGCATTATGCTTCATTTATAAGCGTTTACTCAATCAGCACCAATAATCAGTTTAGAATGATCACTTTCACTGGCAGATCAACTTGACATGTCCGCACTAAATCATCCGTAACTTTTGATTTAGAGGTCCGAATGATGCGAATCCAATGCTTACGTTAAGCTAGCTCAATTTTCTGTATTATGATAAAATTTGAGAAAGAAATAGATACAACAAAGTGTCCAAGTAATCCAATCTTTCCCAAACTCCGTGATGCCATGCATTATTTTTCATTTATAAAATTTTACTCAATGAGCACTAATGATCAGTTTAGAATGATCGTTTAAACTGGTTGATCAACTTGTCATGTCTGCACTAAATCGTCTGTAAATTTTTATTTGTAAATCAAAATGACATGAATCCAATGCCCACATTAACCTTGTTCAGTTTTCTATATTGTGACAAAATTTGAAACAGAACTAGATACGACAAAGCGTCAAAGTAATCCAATCTATCCCAAACTGCGTGATGCCATGCATTATGCTTCATTCATAAGCCTTTACTCAATGAACACCAATGATCGGTTTAGAATAATCATACATATTGGCCGATAAACTTTACATGTCCACGCTAAATTGTTCATAACTTTTGATTTATAGCTCAGAATGAAACGAATCCAATGCCCATGATAAGCAAGCTCAATCTTCTATATTTTGACAAAATTTGAGACAGAAATAGATACGAAAAAGCATCCAAGAAATCCAATATATCCCAAACTGCGTGATATCATTCATTATGCTTCATTTATAAGTCTTTATTCAATCAGCATCGGTGACCAGTTTAGAACGATCATTTTAACTAGCCGATCAGCTTGACATGTCCGCACAAAATCGTCCATAACTTTTGATTTAGAGCTCAGAATGACATGTATTAAATGCCCTCGTTAAGCTTGTTCAATTTTCTATATTGTGACAAAATATGAGACAGAAATAGATACGACAAAGTGTCCAAGTAATCTAATCCTTCCCAAAGTGCGTGATGCCCTGCCATATTTTTCATTTATAAGCTTTTACTCAATGAGTAGCAATGATCCGTTTAGAATGATAATTTTAACTGACCGATCAACTTGTCATGTATGCACAAAATCGTCCATAGCTTTTGATTTATAGCTCATAATGACACGAATCGAATGCCCACATTAAGCTAGATCAATTTTCTATATTGTGACAAAATTTGAAAAAGAACTAGATACGACAAAGCGTCAAAGTAATCCAATCTATCCCAAACTGCGTGATGCCATGCTTTATGCCTCATTTGTAAACCTTTACTTAATAAGCACCATTGATCAGTTTGGAATGATCGTTTAACTCGCCGATCAACTTGACATGTCCGTACTAAATCGTCCGTAACTTTTTGTTTACAGCACCGAAACACACGAATCCAATGCCCACGTTAAGCTAGCTCAATTTTCTTAAGTGTATCAAAATTTGAGAAAGAAATAGATATCACAAAGCGTCCAAGTAATCCAATATATCCAAAACGGTGTGATGCTATGCATTTTGATTCATTAATAAGCGTTTACTCAATCAGCAACAATGATCAGTTTAAAATTATCACTTCCACTGGCCTATCAACTTGACATGTCCACACTAAATCATCCGTAACTTTTGATTTAGAGCTCAAAATGACAGGAATCCAATGCTTACGTTAAGCTAGCTCAATTTTCTATATTGTGACAAAATTTAAAACAAAACTAGATATGACAAAGTGTCCAAGTAGTCCATTCTATCCTCAACTGCGTGATGCCATGCTTTATTCCTAATTTATAAGCCTTTACTTAATGAGCACCAATGATCAGTTTAGAATTATTATTTTAACTCGCTGATCGACTTGACATATCCTCACTAAATCGTCCAAAACTTTTGATTTAGAGCTCAGAAACATACGAATCCAATGCCCAAGTTAAGTTAGCTCAATTTTCTATAGTGTAACAAAATTTGAGACCGAAACAGATACGACAAAGTGTCCTAGTAATCGAGTTCATCCAAAACTGCATGATGCCATGCATTATTCTTCATTTATAAACTTTTACACAATGAGCACCAACGAATAGTAAAGAATGATCATTTGTAGCTCAGAATGACCAATGCCCACATTAAGATAGTTCAATATTGTATATTGTGACAAAATTTGAGACAGAAGTGGATACGAAAAAGCGTCCAAGTAATCGAATCCATCCCAAACTCCGTGGTGCCATGGATTATTTTACATTTATAAGCTTTTACACAATAAGCACCAATGATCAGCTTAGAATGATCGTTTTAACTGGCCGATCAACTCGATATGTCCGTACTAAATCGTCTGCACTAAATCGTCCGTAACTTTTGATTAAGAGCTCAGAATGACACGAATCTAATTCCCATGTTAAGCTAGCTCAATTTTCAATATTAAGAAAAAATTTGCGACAGAAATAGATACGATAAAGCGTCCAAATAATCCAGTCTATCTCAAACTGTTTGATGTCATGCATTATTCTTCATTTATAATCTTTTACTCAATGAGCACCAACTATCAGTTTAGAAAGATCATTTGAAGCTCAGAATGACACGAATCCAATGCCCACATTAAGATAGTTCAATTTTCTATATTGTGACAAAATTTGAAACAGAAGTAGATACGAAAAAGCGTCCTAGTAATCCAATCTATCCCAAACTACGTGATGCCATGCATTATGCTTCATTTATAAGCCCTTACTCAATTATCACCGACGATCAGTTTAGAATAATCATATCAACTGGCCGATCAACTTGACATGTCCACACCAAATCGTCAGTAACTTTTGATTTAAAGCTCAAAATGACACAAATCCAATGGCCATGATAAGCAAACTCAATTTTCTATATTTTGACAAAATTTGAGACAGAAATAGAAGACGACTAAGCGTCCAAGTAATCTAATCTATCCAAGCAACTTGATGACATGCTTTATGCTTCATTTATAAGCTTTTACTTAACGAGGACCAATGATCTGTTTAGAATGATTACTTTAACTGGCCACTTAACTTGACATTTTTGCAGTAAATCGTCCGTAACTTTTGATTTATAGATCAATTTGACACAAATCCAATGCCCACGTTAAGGTAGCTCAATTTTCTATATTTTAACAAAATTTGAGACTGAAATAGATACGAAAAATCATCCAAGTAATCTAATCTATCCAAAACTGTGTGATGACATGCGTTATGTTTCATTTATAAGCCTTTACTTAATGAGCACCAATGATTAGTTTAGGATGATTACTTTCACTGGCCAATCAACTTGACATGTCCGCCCTAAATCATCCGTAACTTTTGATCTAGATCTTAGAATGACACGAATCCAATGCCCACGTTAAGCTAGCTCAATTTTCAATATTGTGACAAAATTTGAGAAAAAAATAGATATGACAAAGCATCCAAGTAATCGAATCCATCCCAAACTGGGTGACGCCATGCATTATTTTTCATTTAGAAACTTTTACTCAATAAGCACCAATGATCAATCAGAATGATCGTTTTAACTGGCCGATAACCTCGACATGTCTGCACTAAATAATCCGCACTAAATCGTCTGTAAAATTTGATTTAGAACTCTGAAACACACGAATCCAATACCCATGTTAAGCTAGCTCAATTTTTTATAGTGTAACAAAATTTGAGATAGAAATAGATACGGCAAAGAATCCAATTAATCAAATCTATCCAAAACTGTGTGATGCTATGCATTATGCTTCATTTATAAGCATTTACTCAATGATCACCAATGATCAGTTTAGAATGATCACATTAACTGGCCGATGAACTTGACATGTACGCACTAAATCATATGTAACTTTTGATTTAGAGCTCGTAATGACACAAATCCAATGCTTACGTTCAGCTAGCTAAATGTTCTATGTTGTGGCAAAATTTGAGACCGAAATATATACAACAAAGCGTCCAAGTAATCCGGTCAGTCCAAAACTGTGTGATGCCATGCATTATTCTTCAATTATATTATTTTACACAATGATCACCAACGATAAGTTTATAATGATCATTTTAACTGGCCGATCAACCTGACATTTCTGCAGTAAATCATCAATAACTTTTGATTTATAGCTCAGAATGACACGAATTGAATGCCCACATTAAGCTAATTCAATTTTCTATGTTGTGATAAAATTTGAAACAAAAATAGATAGGGCAAATCGTCCAAGTAATCCAATCTATTCCAAACTCCGTGATGCTATGCTTCATACCTCATTTATAACCCTTTACTTAATGAACACCAATGACGAGTTTAGAATTATTATTTTAACTCACTAATCAACTTGACCTGTCTGCACTAAAACATCCGTAATTTTTGATATAGAGCTCGGAATGACACGAATCTAATGCCCACGTTAATCTAGTTGAATTTTCTATTTTGTGACAAAATTTCAGATAGAACTAGATACGAAAAAGCATCCAAGTAATCCAATCTATTCCAAACTGTGGGATGCCATGCATTATGCTTCATTTATAAGCCTGTACTCAGTGAGTACCGTGGATCAGTTTAGAATAATCATATCAATTGGCCGATAAACTTGACATGTCCACACTAAATCGTCCGTAAGTTTTGATTTAGAGCTCAGAATGATAAGAATCTAATGCCAATGATAAGCAAGCTCAATTTTCTATATTGTGACAAAATTTGAGAATGAAATAGATACGACAAAGTGTCCAAGTAATCTAGTCTATCGCAAACAGTGTGATGCCATGCATTATGCTTCATTTATAAGTTTTTACTCAATCAGCACCAAATATCAGTTTATAATCATCACCATAACTGGCCGATCAACTTGACATGTTCGCACTAAATGATCCGTAACTTTTGATTTAGATATCAGAATGAGACAAATCCAATGCCCATGTTAAGCTATCTCAATTTTCAATATTGTAACAATATTTGAGATAGAAATAGATACGACAAACCATCCAAGTAATCTAATCTATCCAAAACTGTGTGATGCCATGCGTTATGCTCCATTTGTAAGCCTTTACTTAATGATCACCTATGTTCAGTTTAGATTCATCACATTAACAGGCCGATCAACTTGACATGTCCGCACTAAATCTTCCATAACTTTTGATTTAATGCTCAGAATGACACAAATCCAATGCCCACGTTAAGCTAGCTCAATTTTCTATAATGTGACAAAATTTCAGACAGAAATAGATACGACAAAGCATCCAAATAATCAAATCCATCCCAAACAGCGTGATGCCATACATTATTTTTCATTTATAAGCTTTTCCTCAATGAGCACCAAGGATCAGTTTAGAATGATCATTTTAACGGGACGATCAACTTTACATGCCCGTACTAAATCATCCGTAACTTTTGATTTGGAGCTCAGAAATACACAAATCCTATGCCCACGTTAAATTAGCTCAATTTTCTATACTAAAAAAAAACTTTGAGATAGAAATAGATAAGATAAAGCGTCCAAGTAATCCAATCTATCCAAAACTGTGTGATGTCATACATTATGCTTTATTTATTAGTCTTTACTTAATGCGAACGAATGATCAGTTTAGAATGATCACTTTAACTGGCCGATCATCTTGACATGTCCGCAATAAATTGTCCGTAACTTTTGATCTAGAGCTCAGAATGACACGAATCCAATGCCCACGTTAAGCTAGCTCAATTTTCTACATTGTGAAAAAATTAGAGACAGAAATAGATATGACAAAGCATCGAAGTAATCCAATCCATCCCAAACTGCGTGATGGCATCCATTATTTTTCATTTATAAGCTTTTACACAATAAGCACCAAATATCTGTTTAGAATGATCGTTTTAACTGGCCCATCAACTCGACATGTACGCACTAAATCGTCCGCACTAAACCATTCGTAACTTTTGATTTAGAGCTCATAATGACATGAATTCAATTCCCATTTTAAGCTAGCTCAATTTTCTATATTATGAAAAAATTTGAGACATAAATTGATACGACAAAGCGTCCAAGTAATCCAATCTACTCCAAACTGGTTGATGCCATGCATTATTCTTCATTTAGAAGCTTTTACTCAATGAGCACCAACGATCAGTTTAGAATGGTCATTTTAACTAGCTGATCAACTTGACATGTACACACTATTATCGTCCATAACTTTTCATTTATAGCTTAGAATGACACGTAATGCCCACATTAAACTAGTTCAATTTTCTATATTGTGACAAAATTTGAGACTGAACTAGATACGACAAAGCATCCAAATAATCCAATCTATCCCAAACTGCGTGATGCCATGCATTATGCTTCATTTATAAGTCTTTACTCAGTCAGCACCAATGATCAATTTAGAATGATCACTTTAACTGGCTGACCAACTTGACATGTCCGCATTAAATCATCCGTAAATTTTTTTAGAGCTCAGAAACTCACGAATCCAATGCCCACATTAAGCAAGATCAACTTTTTATAGTGTAACAAAACCCGAGACAAAAATAGATACGACAAATCATGCAAATAATCCAATGTATCCAAAATTATGTGATGCTATGCATTATGCTTTATTTATAAGCATTTACTAAATCAACACCAATGATAAGTTTAGAATGAGAATGATAATTTTAACTCGCCGATCAACTATGTCCGCACTAAATCATCCGTAACTTTTGATTTAAAGCTCAGAATGACACGAATCCAATGCTTACATTAATCTAGCTCAAATTTCTATATGTGACAAAATTTTGAGACAGAAATAGATACGACAAAGCGTCCAAGTAGTCCAATCCTTCCCAAACTCCGTGATGCCATGCATTATTTTTCATTTATAAAATTTTACTCAATGAGCACCAATAATCAGTTTAGAATGATCATTTCAACTGGCCGATAAACTTGTAATGTATGCACTAAATCGTCCATAACTTTTGATTTATAGCTCGGAATGACATGAATCCAATGCCTACATTAAGCTAGTTCAATATTCTACATTGTGACAAAATTTGAAACAGAACTAGACAAGACAAAGCATCAAAGTAATCCGATCTATCCCAAACTCTGTGATGACATGCTTTATGCCTCATTTATAAGCCTTTACATAATGAGCACCAATGATCAGTTTAGAATTATCATTTTAACTCGCCGATCAACTATGTCCGCACTAAATCATCCGTAACTTTTGATTTAGAGCTCAGAATGACACGAATCTAATGCTTACGTTAATCTAGCTCAAATGTGACAAAATTTTGAGACAGAAATAGATACGACAAAGCGTCCAAGTAGTCCAATCCTTCCCAAACTCCGTGATGCCATGCATTATTTTTCATTTATAAAATTTTACTCAATGAGCACCAATAATCAGTTTAGAATGATCATTTCAACTGGCCGATAAACTTGTAATGTATGCACTAAATCGTCCATAACTTTTGATTTATAGCTCGGAATGACATGAATCCAATGCCTACATAAAGCTAGTTCAATATTCTACATTGTGACAAAATTTGAAACAGAACTAGACAAGACAAAGCATCAAAGTAATCCGATCTATCCCAAACTCTGTGATGACATGCTTTATGCCTCATTTATAAGCCTTTACATAATGAGCACCAATGATCAGTTTAGAATTATCATTTTAACTTGCCGATCAACTATGTCCGCACTAAATCATCCGTAACTTTTGATTTAGAGCTCAGAATGACATGAATCCAATGCTTACGTTAATCTAGCTCAATTTTCTATATGTGACAAAATTTTGAGACAGAAATAGATACGACAAAGCGTCCAAGTAGTCCAATCCTTCCCAAACTCCGTGATGCCATGCATTATTTTTCATTTATAAAATTTTACTCAATGAGCACCAATAATCAGTTTAGAATGATCATTTCAACTGGCCGATAAACTTGTAATGTATGCACTAAATCGTCCATAACTTTTGATTTATAGCTCGGAATGACATGAATCCAATGCCTACATAAAGCTAGTTCAATATTCTACATTGTGACAAAATTTGAAACAGAACTAGACAAGACAAAGCATCAAAGTAATCCGATCTATCCCAAACTCTGTGATGACATGCTTTATGCCTCATTTATAAGCCTTTACATAATGAGCACCAATGATCAGTTTAGAATTATCATTTTAACTTGCCGATCAACTATGTCCGCACTAAATCATCCGTAACTTTTGATTTAGAGCTCAGAATGACATGAATCCAATGCTTACGTTAATCTAGCTCAATTTTCTATATGTGACAAAATTTTGAGACAGAAATAGATACGACAAAGCGTCCAAGTAGTCCAATCCTTCCCAAACTCCGTGATGCCATGCATTATTTTTCATTTATAAAATTTTACTCAATGAGCACCAATAATCAGTTTAGAATGATCATTTCAACTGGCCGATAAACTTGTAATGTATGCACTAAATCGTCCATAACTTTTGATTTATAGCTCGGAATGACATGAATCCAATGCCTACATAAAGCTAGTTCAATATTCTACATTGTGACAAAATTTGAAACAGAACTAGACAAGACAAAGCATCAAAGTAATCCGATCTATCCCAAACTCTGTGATGACATGCTTTATGCCTCATTTATAAGCCTTTACATAATGAGCACCAATGATCAGTTTAGAATTATCATTTTAACTTGCCGATCAACTATGTCCGCACTAAATCATCCGTAACTTTTGATTTAGAGCTCAGAATGACATGAATCCAATGCTTACGTTAATCTAGCTCAATTTTCTATATGTGACAAAATTTTGAGACAGAAATAGATACGACAAAGCGTCCAAGTAGTCCAATCCTTTCCAAACTCCGTGATGCCATGCATTATTTTTCATTTATAAAATTTTACTCAATGAGCACCAATAATCAGTTTAGAATGATCATTTCAACTGGCCGATAAACTTGTAATGTATGCACTAAATCGTCCATAACTTTTGATTTATAGCTCGGAATGACATGAATCCAATGCCTACATAAAGCTAGTTCAATATTCTACATTGTGACAAAATTTGAAACAGAACTAGACAAGACAAAGCATCAAAGTAATCCGATCTATCCCAAACTCTGTGATGACATGCTTTATGCCTCATTTATAAGCCTTTACATAATGAGCACCAATGATCAGTTTAGAATTATCATTTTAACTTGCCGATCAACTATGTCCGCACTAAATCATCCGTAACTTTTGATTTAGAGCTCAGAATGACACGAATCTAATGCTTACGTTAATCTAGCTCAATTTTCTATATGTGACAAAATTTTGAGACAGAAATAGATACGACAAAGCGTCCAAGTAGTCCAATCCTTCCCAAACTCCGTGATGCCATGCATTATTTTTCATTTATAAAATTTTACTCAATGAGCACCAATAATCAGTTTAGAATGATCATTTCAACTGGCCGATAAACTTGTAATGTATGCACTAAATCGTCCATAACTTTTGATTTATAGCTCGGAATGACATGAATCCAATGCCTACATAAAGCTAGTTCAATATTCTACATTGTGACAAAATTTGAAACAGAACTAGACAAGACAAAGCATCAAAGTAATCCGATCTATCCCAAACTCTGTGATGACATGCTTTATGCCTCATTTATAAGCCTTTACATAATGAGCACCAATGATCAGTTTAGAATTATCATTTTAACTTGCCGATCAATTATGTCCGCACTAAATCATCCGTAACTTTTGATTTAGAGCTCAGAATAACACAAATCCAATGCTTACGTTAATCTAGCTCAATTTTCTATATGTGACAAAATTTTGAGACAGAAATAGATACGACAAAGCGTCCAAGTAGTCCAATCCTTTCCAAACTCCGTGATGCCATGCATTATTTTTCATTTATAAAATTTTACTCAATGAGCACCAATAATCAGTTTAGAATGATGATTTCAACTGGCCGATAAATTTGTAATGTATGCACTAAATCGTCCATAACTTTTGATTTATAGCTCGGAATGACATGAATCCAATGCCTACATAAAGCTAGTTCAATATTCTACATTGTGACAAAATTTGAAACAGAACTACACAAGACAAAGCATCAAAGTAATCCGATCTATCCCAAACTCTGTGATGACATGCTTTATGCCTCATTTATAAGCCTTTACATAATGAGCACCAATGATCAGTTTAGAATTATCATTTTAACTTGCCGATCAACTATGTCCGCACTAAATCATCCGTAACTTTTGATTTAGAGCTCAGAATGACATGAATCTAATGCTTACGTTAATCTAGCTCAATTTTCTATATGTGACAAAATTTTGAGACAGAAATAGATACGACAAAGCGTCCAAGTAGTCCAATCCTTCCCAAACTCCGTGATGCCATGCATTATTTTTCATTTATAAAATTTTACTCAATGAGCACCAATAATCAGTTTAGAATGATCATTTCAACTGGCCGATAAACTTGTAATGTATGCACTAAATCGTCCATAACTTTTGATTTATAGCTCGGAATGACATGAATCCAATGCCTACATAAAGCTAGTTCAATATTCTACATTGTGACAAAATTTGAAACAGAACTAGACAAGACAAAGCATCAAAGTAATCCGATCTATCCCAAACTCTGTGATGACATGCTTTATGCCTCATTTATAAGCCTTTACATAATGAGCACCAATGATCAGTTTAGAATTATCATTTTAACTTGCCGATCAACTATGTCCGCACTAAATCATCCGTAACTTTTGATTTAGAGCTCAGAATGACACGAATCCAATGCTTACGTTAATCTAGCTCAATTTTCTATATGTGACAAAATTTTGAGACAGAAATAGATACGACAAAGCGTCCAAGTAGTCCAATCCTTCCCAAACTCCGTGATGCCATGCATTATTTTTCATTTATAAAATTTTACTCAATGAGCACCAATAATCAGTTTAGAATGATCATTTCAACTGGCCGATAAACTTGTAATGTATGCACTAAATCGTCCATAACTTTTGATTTATAGCTCGGACATGAATGTAATGTATGCACTAAATCGTCCATAACTTTTGATTTATAGCTCGGAATGATATGAATCCAATGCCTACATTAAGCTAGTTCAATATTCTACATTGTGACAAAATTTGAAATAGAACTAGACACGACAAAGCATCAAAGTAATCCGATCTATCCCAAACTCTGTGATGACATGCTTTATGCCTCATTTATAAGCCTTTACATAATGAGCACCAATGATCAGTTTAGAATTATCATTTTAACTTGCCGATCAACTATGTCCGCACTAAATCATCCGTAACTTTTGATTTAGAGCTCAGAATGACACGAAATCCAATGCTTACAAAATTTTAGACAAAATCAAAATAGAGCCAATCCCAATATGCCATCAGAGCACCAATAATCAGTTTAGAATGATCATTTCAACTGGCCGATAAACTTGTAATGTATGCACTAAATCGTCCATAACTTTTGATTTATAGCTCGGAATGACATGAATCCAATGCCTACATTAAGCTAGTTCAATATTCTACATTGTGACAAAATTTGAAATAGAACTAGACACGACAAAGCATCAAAGTAATCCGATCTATCCCAAACTCTGTGATGACATGCTTTATGCCTCATTTATAAGCCTTTACATAATGAGCACCAATGATCAGTTTAGAATTATCATTTTAACTTGCCGATCAACTATGTCCCCACTAAATCATCCGTAACTTTTGATTTAGAGCTCAGAATGACACGAATCTAATGCTTACGTTAATCTTGCTCAATTTTCTATTGTGACAAAATTTTGAGACAGAAATAGATACGACAAAGCGTCCAAGTAGTCCAATCCTTCCCAAACTCCGTGATGCCATGCATTATTTTTCATTTATAAAATTTTACTCAATGAGCACCAATAATCAGTTTAGAATGATCATTTCAACTGGCCGATAAACTTGTAATGTATGCACTAAATCGTCCATAACTTTTGATTTATAGCTCGGAATGACATGAATCCAATGCCTACATTAAGCTAGTTCAATATTCTACATTGTGACAAAATTTGAAATAGAACTAGACACGACAAAGCATCAAAGTAATCCGATCTATCCCAAACTCTGTGATGACATGCTTTATGCCTCATTTATAAGCCTTTACATAATGAGCACCAATGATCAGTTTAGAATTATAATTTTAACTCGCCGATCAACTATGTCCGCACTAAATCATCCGTAACTTTTGATTTAGAGCTCAGAATGACACGAATCCAATGCTTACGTTAATCTAGCTCAATTTTCTATATGTGACAAAATTTTGAGACAGAAATAGATACGACAAAGCGTCCAAGTAGTCCAATCCTTCCCAAACTCCGTGATGCCATGCATTATTTTTCATTTATAAAATTTTACTCAATGAGCACCAATAATCAGTTTAGAATGATCATTTCAACTGGCCGATAAACTTGTAATGTATGCACTAAATCATCCATAACTTTTGATTTATAGCTCGGAATGACATGAATCCAATGCCTACATAAAGCTAGTTCAATATTCAACATTGTGACAAACATTTGAAACAGAACTAGACAAGACAAAGCATCAAAGTAATCCGATCTATCCCAAACTCTGTGATGACATGCTTTATGCCTCATTTATAAGCCTTTACATAATGAGCACCAATGATCAGTTTAGAATTATCATTTTAACTTGCCGATCAACTATGTCCGCACTAAATCATCCGTAACTTTTGATTTAGAGCTCAGAATAACACAAATCCAATGCTTACGTTAATCTAGCTCAATTTTCTATATGTGACAAAATTTTGAGACAGAAATAGATACGACAAAGCGTCCAAGTAGTCCAATCCTTTCCAAACTCCGTGATGCCATGCATTATTTTTCATTTATAAAATTTTACTCAATGAGCACCAATAATCAGTTTAGAATGATGATTTCAACTGGCCGATAAATTTGTAATGTATGCACTAAATCGTCCATAACTTTTGATTTATAGCTCGGAATGACATGAATCCAATGCCTACATAAAGCTAGTTCAATATTCTACATTGTGACAAAATTTGAAACAGAACTAGACAAGACAAAGCATCAAAGTAATCCGATCTATCCCAAACTCTGTGATGACATGCTTTATGCCTCATTTATAAGCCTTTACATAATGAGCACCAATGAGCAGTTTAGAATTATCATTTTAACTTGCCGATCAACTATGTCCCCACTAAATCATCCGTAACTTTTGATTTAGAGCTCGGAATGACATGAATCCAATGCCTACATTAAGCTAGTTCAATATTCTACATTGTGACAAAATTTGAAATAGAACTAGACACGACAAAGCATCAAAGTAATCCGATCTATCCCAAACTCTGTGATGACATGCTTTATGCCTCATTTATAAGCCTTTACATAATGAGCACCAATGATCAGTTTAGAATGATAATTTTAACTCGCCGATCAACTATGTCCGCACTAAATCATCCGTAACTTTTGATTTAAAGCTCAGAATGACACGAATCCAATGCTTACATTAATCTAGCTCAAATTTCTATATGTGACAAAATTTTGAGACAGAAATAGATACGACAAAGCTTCCAAGTAGTCCAATCCTTCCCAAACTCCGTGATGCCATGCATTATTTTTCATTTATAAAATTTTACTCAATGAGCACCAATAATAAGTTTAGAATGATGATTTCAACTGGCCGATAAACTTGTAATGTATGCACTAAATCGTCCATAACTTTTGATTTATAGCTCGGAATGACATGAATCCAATGCCTACATAAAGCTAGTTCAATATTCTACATTGTGACAAAATTTGAAACAGAACTACACAAGACAAAGCATCAAAGTAATCCGATCTATCCCAAACTCTGTGATGACATGCTTTATGCCTCATTTATAAGCCTCTACATAATGAGCACCAATGATCAGTTTAGAATTATCATTTTAACTTGCCGATCAACTATGTCCGCATTAAATCATCCGTAACTTTTGATTTAGAGCTCAGAATGACACGAATCTAATGCTTACGTTAATCTAGCTCAATTTTCTATATGTGACAAAATTTTGAGACAGAAATAGATACGACAAAGCGTCCAAGTAGTCCAATCCTTCCCAAACTCCGTGATGCCATGCATTATTTTTCATTTATAAAATTTTACTCAATGAGCACCAATAATCAGTTTAGAATGATCATTTCAACTGGCCGATAAACTTGTAATGTATGCACTAAATCGTCCATAACTTTTGATTTATAGCTCGGAATGACATGAATCCAATTCCTACATAAAGCTAGTTCAATATTCTACATTGTGACAAAATTTGAAACAGAACTAGACAAGACAAAGCATCAAAGTAATCCGATCTATCCCAAACTCTGTGATGACATGCTTTATGCCTCCTTTATAAGCCTTTACATAATGAGCACCAATGATCAGTTTAGAATTATCATTTTAACTTGCCGATCAATTATGTCCGCACTAAATCATCCGTAACTTTTGATTTAGAGCTCAGAATAACACAAATCCAATGCTTACGTTAATCTAGCTCAATTTTCTATATGTGACAAAATTTTGAGACAGAAATAGATACGACAAAGCGTCCAAGTAGTCCAATCCTTTCCAAACTCCGTGATGCCATGCATTATTTTTCATTTATAAAATTTTACTCAATGAGCACCAATAATCAGTTTAGAATGATCATTTCAACTGGCCGATAAACTTGTAATGTATGCACTAAATCATCCATAACTTTTGATTTATAGCTCGGAATGACATGAATCCAATGCCTACATAAAGCTAGTTCAATATTCAACATTGTGACAAACATTTGAAACAGAACTAGACAAGACAAAGCATCAAAGTAATCCGATCTATCCCAAACTCTGTGATGACATGCTTTATGCCTCATTTATAAGCCTTTACATAATGAGCACCAATGATCAGTTTAGAATTATCATTTTAACTTGCCGATCAACTATGTCCGCACTAAATCATCCGTAACTTTTGATTTAGAGCTCAAAATGACACGAATCTAATGCTTACGTTAATCTAGCTCAATTTTCTATATGTGAACAAAATTTTGAGACAGAAATAGATACGACAAAGCGTCCAAGTAGTCCAATCCTTCCCAAACTCCGTGATGCCATGCATTATTTTTCATTTATAAAATTTTACTCAATGAGCACCAATAATCAGTTTAGAATGATCAATTCAACTGGCAGATAAACTTGTAATGTATGCACTAAATCGTCCATAACTTTTGATTTATAGCTCGGAATGATATGAATCCAATGCCTACATTAAGCTAGTTCAATATTCTACATTGTGACAAAAATTTGAAATAGAACTAGACACGACAAAGCATCAAAGTAATCCGATCTATCCCAAACTCTGTGATGACATGCTTTATGCCTCATTTATAAGCCTTTACATAATGAGCACCAATGATCAGTTTAGAATTATCATTTTAACTCGCCGATCAACTATGTCCGCACTAAATCATCCGTAACTTTTGATTTAGAGCTCA
>JAEVFF010000373.1:89308-118836 GCA_018901945.1 Pugionium dolabratum
GATGCCATGCTTTATGCCTCATTTATAAGCTTTTATTTAATGAGCACCAATAATCAGTTTAGAATTATCATTTTAACTCGCTGATCAACTATGTCCGCACTAAATCATCTGTAACTTTTTATTTAGAGCTCAGAAAGACATGAATCCAATGCCCACGTTAAGCTAGCTCAATTTTCTATAGTGTAACAAAATTTGAGACAAAAATAGATACCACAAAGCGTCCAAGTAATCCAATCTATCCAAAACTGCTTGATGCTATGCATTATACTTCATTTATAAGCGTTTACTCAATCAGCACCAATGATGAGTTTAGAATGATCACTTTCACTGGCTGATGAACTTGACATGTCCGCACAAAAGCATCCTTAACTTTTGATTTAGAGCTCAGAATGACACGAATCCAATGCTTACGTTAAGCTAGCTCAATTTTCTATATTGTGAAAAAATTTGAGATAGTAACAGATTTGACAAAGCGTTGAAGTGATCTAGTAAATCCCAAACTGTGTGATGCCACGTATTGTTCTTCATTTATAAGCTTTTTCTTAATGACCACCAACGATCAGTTTAGAATGATCATTTTAACTGGCCGGTCAACTTGACATTTCTGCACTAAATCGTCCATTTATAGCTCAGAATGACACGAATCGAATTCCCACATTAAGCTAGTTCAATTATCTATGTTGTGACAAAATTTGAAACAAAGCTAGATATGACAAATTGTCCAAGTAATCCAATCTATCTCAAACTGCTTGATGCCATGCTTTATGCCTCATTTATAAGCCTTTACTTAATGAGCACCAATGATCAGTATAGAACGAGCATTTTAACTCGCTGTTCAACTTGACATGTCCGCACTAAATCGTCCGTAAATTTTGATTTAGAGATAAAAAAAAACAGACGAATCCAATGCCCAAGTTAAGCTAGCTTAATTTTCTAAAGTGTAATAAAATTTGAGATAGAAAAAGATACGACAAAGCGTCCAAGTAATCCAGTGCATCACAAAGTGCAAGATGCCATGCAATATTCTTCATTTATAAGCTTTTACTCAATGAGCACCAACGATCAGTTTAGAATGATCATTTTAACTGGTCGATCAACTTAACATGTATGCCCTATATCGTCCATAAGTTTTGATTTATTGGTCAAAATGACACGAATCAATTACCCACATTAAGCTAGTTCAGATTTCTATATTGTGACAAAATTTGAGACATAACTAGATACGACAAAGCGTACAAGTAATACAATCTATCCCAAACTGCGTGATTCCATGCATTATGCTTCATTTATAAGTCTTTACTCAATGAGCACCAATGAGCAGTTTAGAATGATCACTTTAACTGGCCGATGAACTTGACATGTCCGCACTAAATCATCTATAACTTTTTATTTAGAGCTCGGAATGACACGAAACCAATGCTTACGTTAAGCTAGCTAAATCTTCTATATTGTGACAAACTTTGAGACAAAAATATATACAACAAAGCATCCAAGTAATCCAGTCAATCCAAAACTCCGTGATGCCATGCATTATTCTTCATTTATAATCTTTTACTCAATGATCACCAACGATAAGTTTAGAATGATCATTTTAACTGGCCGATCAAACTAACATCTCTGCACTAAATCGTCAATAACTTTTGACTTATAGCTCAGAATGACACGAATCGAATGCCCACATTAAGCTAATTCAATTTTCTATGTTGTGATAAAATTTGAAACAAAACTAGATACAAAAAAGCGTCCAAGTAATCCAATCTATATATAAACTGTGTGATGCCATGCTTTATGCCTCATTTATTATCCTTTGCTTAATGAACACCAATGATCAGTTTAGAATGATCATTTTAACTCACTGATCAACTTGACATGTCCGCACTAAAACATCCATAACTTTTTTATTTTGGAGCTCAGAATGACACAAATTTAATGCCCACGTTAAGCTACTTCAATTTTCTATATTGTGACAAAATTTCAGACAGAACTAGATACGAAAAAGCATCCAAGTAATCCAATATATCCCAAACTGTGTGATGCCATGCATTATGCTTTATTTTAAGCCTTTACTCAATGAGCACCGTCGATCAGTTTAGAATAATCATATATACTGGCCGATCAACTTGACATGACCACACTAAATCGTCTGTAACTTTTGATTTAGAGCACAGAATGACACGAATCCAATGCCAATGATAAGCAAGCTCAATTTTCTATATTTTGACAAAATTTGAGACTGAAATAGATACGACAAAGCGTCCAAGTAATCCAATCTATCCCAAACAGTGTGATGCCATGCATTATGCTTCATTTATAAGTTTTTACTCAATCAGCACCAATGATCACTTTAACTGGCCGATCAACTTGACATGTCCGCACTAAATGATCCTTAACTTTTGATTTAGAGCTCAGAATGAGACAAATTCAATGCCCATGTTAAGCTAGCTCAATTTTCTATATTGTAACAAAATTCGAGACATAAATAGATACGACAAAGCATTCAAGTAATCCAATATATCAAAACTGTGTGATGCCATGCGTTATGCTTTATTTGTAAGCCTTTACTTAATGAGCACCAATGATCATTTTAGAATAATCACATTAACAGGCCAATCAACTTGACATGTGCGCACTAAATCGTCCATAACTTTTGATTTGGAGATCCGAATGACAAGAATCAATTGCCCACGTTAAGCTAGCTCAATTTTCTATAACGTGATAAAATTTGAGACAGAAATAGATACGACAAAGCATCCAAGTAATCGAATCCATCCTAAACAGCGTGATGTCATACATTATTTTTCGTTTATAAGCTTTTACTCAATGAGTACCAAGGATAAGTTTAGAATGATCATTTTAACGGGCCGGTCAACTTGAAATGTCTGCACTAAATCATCCGTAACTTTTCATTTGGAGCTCAGAATGACACAAATTCTATGCCCACGTTAAATTAGCTGAATTTTCTATACTGACAAAAAATTTGAGACCGAAATAGTTACGATAAAGAGTCCAAGAAATCCAATCTATCCAAAACAGTGTGATGCCATACATTATACTTCATTTCTAAGTCTTTACTTAATGAGAACGAATGATCAGTTTAGATTGATCACTTTAACTGGCCGATCATCTTGACATGTCAGCAATAAATCGTCCGTAGAGCACAAAATGCCACGAATCCAATGCCCACGTTAAGATAGCTCAATTTTCTATATTATGACAAAATTTGAGACAGAAATCGATACGACAAAGCATCCAAGTAATCCAATCCATCCCAAGCTGTGTGATGACATGCATTATTTTTCATTTATAAGCTTTTAGCCAATGAGCACCAATGATCTGTTTATAATGATCATTTTAACTAGCCGATCAACTTGTCATGTCTGCACTAAATCGTTCATAACTTTTGATTTAGAACTCAGAAAGACACAAATCCAATGCCCACATTAAGCTAGATTAATTTTCTATATTGTGAACAAATTGGAAACAGAACTAGATATGACAAAGCGTCCAAGTAATCCAATCTATCTCAAATTGTGTGATGCCATGCTTTATGCCTCATTTATTAGCCTTTACTTAATGAGGACCAATGATCAGTTTAGAATGACAATTTTGACTCGCCGATCAACTTAACATATCCGCAATAAATCGTTTGTAACTTTGGATTTAGGGCTCAGAAACACACGAATCTAATGCCACGTTAAGCTAGCTGAATTTTCTATAGTGTAACAAAATTTGAGATAGAAATAGATATGACAAAAGCATCCAAGTAATCCAATCTATCCAAAACTTTGTGATGCCATGCATTATGGTCCATTTATAAGCTTTCACTCAATGAGCAACAATGATAAGTTTAGAATGATCAGTTTAACTGGCCGATCAACTTAACATGTCTACACTATATCGTCCATAACTTTTTATTTAGAGCTCAGAATGACACAAATCCAATGCCTCACATTAAGCTATATCAATTTTCTATATTGTGATAAAATTTGAGATATAAATATATACGACAAATCGTCCAAGTAATCCAATCTAGCCCAAACTGCGTGATGCCATGCATTATGCTTCATTTATAAACCTTTACTCATTGAGAAACAATGATCGGGTTAGAATGATCATTTTAACTAGCCAATCAACTTGTCATGTCTGCTCTAAATCGTCCATAACTTTTGATTTATAGCTCAGAATGACACGAATCAATTGCCCACATTAAGCTAGTTTAATTTTCTATATTGTGACAAAATTTTAAACAGAATTAGATACGACAAAGCATCCAAATAATCCAATCTATCCCAAACTACGTGATGCCATGCTTTATGCCTCATTTATAAGTCTTTACTTAATGAGGACCAATGATCAGTTTAGAATGATCATTTTAACTCCCTGATAACCTTGACATGCCCGTACTAAATAATCTATAACTTTTGATTTAGACCTCATAAACACACAACACCCAGTGCCCACATTAACCTAGCTCAATTTTCTATAGTGTAACAAAATTTGAGACAGAAATAGATACGACAAAAGCGGCCAAGTAATCCAGTCTATCCAAAATTATGTGATGCCATGCACTATGCTCCATTTATAATCCTTTACTCAATGAGCACAAATGATCAGTTTAGAATGATCACTTTAACTGGTCGAACTACTTGACATGGCTGTACTAAATCGTCCATAACTTTTCTTCATTTCAAAGCGTTTACGTAACCAATTTCCCACATTAAGCTTGTTCAATTTTCTATATTATGACAAAATTTGAGACAAAACAAGATACGACAAAACGTCCAAGTAATCCAATTTATTCCAAACCTTGTGATGCCATGCATTATGATTCATTTATAAGCATTTACTCAATTACCACCAATGATCAGTTTAGAATGATCCCTTTAACTGTCCGATCAACTTGACATGTCCGCACTAAATCGTTCGTAACTTTTGATTTAGAGCTCAGAATGATACGAATCCAATGCCCACGTTAAGCTAGCTCAATTTTCTAAATTGTGACAAAATTTGAAAAATAAATAGATACAACAAATCATTCAAGTAATCCAGTCCATCCCAAACGGCGTGATGCCATGCATTATTCTTCATTTAAAAGCGTTTACGTAAGCACCAATAATCAGTTTAGAATGATCATTATAACTAGCCGTTCATATTGACATGTCTGCACTAAATCATCCATAAAGTTTGATTTGTAGCTCATAATGACACGAATCTGATACGCACATTAAGCTAGTTCAATTTTTTATATTGTGACAAAATTTGAGACTGAATTAGATACAAAAAAGCGTCCAAGCAATCCAATCTATCCCAAATTGCGTGATGCCATGCATTATACTTCATTTATAAGCCTTTAATCAATGAGCACCAATGATTAGTTTAGAATAATCATATTAACTAGCCGATCAACTTGAAATGTCCACACTAATCATCTGTAACTTTTAATTTAGAGCTCAGAATGACACGAATCCAATGCCCATGTTAAGAGCGCCAAATTTTCTATATTTTGACAAAATTTGAGATAGAAATAGAGACGACAAAACGTCCAAGTAATCCAATCTATCCAAACTATTTGATACCATGCTATATGCTTCATTTATAAGCCTTTACTTAATGCACAACAATGATCTATCTAGAATGATCACTTTAACTGGCCACTACACTTGACATGTCCGCACTGAATCGTCCGTAACTTTGGATTTGCAGCTCAGAATGACACAAATCCAATTCCCACGATAAGCTACCTCAATTTTCTATATTTAAAAAAGGTTGAGACAGAAATAGATACGACAAAGCGTGCAAGTAATCCAATTTATCCAAGATTGTGTGATGTCATACGTTATTCTTTATTTATAAGCCTTCACTCAATGAGCAACAATGATCCGTTTAGAATGATAAGTTTAACTGGCCGATCAACTTAACATATCCGCAATAAATCGTCTGTAACTTTGAATTTAGGGCTCAGAAACACACGAATCTAATGCCACGTTGAGCTAGCTGAATTTTCTATAGTGTAACAAAATTTGAGATAGAAATAGATATGACAAAAGCATCCAAGTAATCCAATCTATCCAAAACTGTGTGATGCCATGCATTATGCTCCATTTATAAGCCTTCAATCAATGAGCAACAATGATCAGTTTAGAATGATCAGATTAACTGGCCGATCAACTTGACATGTCTACACTATATCGTCCATAACTTTTTATTTAGAGCTCAGAATGACACGAATCCAATGCCTCACATTAAGCTATATCAATTTTCTATATTGTGATAAAATTTGAGATATAAATATATACGACAAATCGTCCAAGTAATCCAATCTAGCCCAAACTGTGTGATGCCATGCATTATGCTTCATTTATAAGCCTTTACTCAATGAGCAACAATGATCAGGTTAGAATGATCATTTTAACTAGCCAATCAACTTGTCATGTCTGCACTAAATCGTCCATAACTTTTGATTTATAGCTCAGAATGACACGAATCCATTGCCCACATTAAGCTAGTTTAATTTTCTATATTTTGACAAAATTTGAAACAGAATTAGATACGAAAAAGCATCCAAGTAATCCATTCTATTCCAAACTGTGTGATGCCATGCTTTATGCCTCATTTATTATCCTTTACTTAATGAACACCAATGATCAGTTTAGAATGATCATTTTAACTTACTGATCAACTTAACATGTCCGCACTAAAACATCCATAACTTTTTTATTTTGGAGCTCATAAACACACAACACCCAGTGCCCACGTTAACCTAGCTCAATTTTCTATAGTTTAACAAAATTTGAGACAGAAATAGATACGACAAAAGCGGCCAAGTAATCCAGTCTATCCAAAATTATGTGATGACATGCACTATGCTCCATTTATAATCCTTTACTCAATGAGCACAAACGATCAGTTTAGAATGATCACTTTAACTGGCCAAACCACTTGACATGGCTGTACTAAATCATCCATAACGTTTCTTCATTTAAAAGCGTTAACGTAATCAATTGCCCACATTAAGCTAGTTGAATTTTCTATATTGTAACAAAATTTGAGACAAAACTAGATACGACAAAACGTCCAAGTAATCCAATTTATTCCAAACCTTGTGATGCCATGCATTATGCTTCATTTATAAGCCTTTACTCAATTACCACCAATGATCAGTTTAGAATGATCACTTTAACTGTCCGATCAATTTGACATGTCCGCACTAAATCGTTCGTAACTTTTGATTTAGAGCTCAGAATGATACGAATCCAATGCCCACCTTAAGCTAGCTCAATTTTCTATATTGTGACAAAATTTGAAAAATAAATAGATACGACAAATCGTTCAACTAATCCAGTCCATCCCAAACGGTGTGATGCCATGCATTATTCTTCATTTAAAAGCATTTACGTCAGCACCAATAATCAGTTTAGAATGATCATTATAACTAGCCGATCATATTGACATGTCTGCACTAAATCATCCATAAAGTTTGATTTGTAGCTCATAATGACACGAATCTGATACGCACATTAAGCTAGTTCAATTTTCTATATTGTGACAAAATTTGAGACTGAATTAGATACAAAAAAGCGGCCCAGCAATCCAATCTATCCCAAATTGCGTGATGCCATGCATTATACTTCATTTATAACCCTTTAATCAATGAGCACCAATGATTTGTTTAGAATAATCATATTAACTAGCCGATCAACTTGAAATGTCCACACTAATCGTCTGTAACTTTTAATTTAGAGCTCAGAATGACACGAATCCAATGCCCATGTTAAGAGCGCCAAATTTTCTATATTTTGACAAAATTTGAGACAGAAATAGAGACGACAAAGCGTCCAAGTAATCCAATCTATCCAAACTATTTGATGCCATGCTATATGCTTCATTTATAAGCCTTTACTTAATGCGCAACAATGATCTATCTAGAATGATCACTTTAACTGGCCACTACACTTGACATGTCCGCACTGAATCGTCCGTAACTTTGGATTTGCAGCTCAGAATGACACAAATCCAATTCCCACGATAAGCTACCTCAATTTTCTATATTTAAAAAGGTTGAGACAGAAATAGATACGAGAAAGCGTGCAAGTAATCCAATTTATCCAAGATTGTGTGATGTCATACGTTATTCTTCATTTATAAGCCTTCACTCAATGAGCAACAATGATCAGTTTAGAATGATAAGTTTAACTGGCCGATCAACTTAACATATCCGCAATAAATCGTCTGTAACTTTGGATTTAGGGCTCAGAAACACACGAATCTAATGCCACGTTAAGCTAGCTGAATTTTCTATAGTGTAACAAAATTTGAGATAGAAATAGATATGACAAAAGCATCCAAGTAATCCAATATATCCTAAACTGTGTGATGCCATGCATTATGCTCCATTTATAAGCCTTCACTCAATGAGCAACAATGATCAGTTTAGAATGATCAGTTTAACTGGCCGATCAACTTGACATGTCTACACTATATCATCCATAACTTTTTATTTAGAGCTCAGAATGACACGAATCCAATGCCTCACATTAAGCTATATCAATTGTCTATATTGTGATAAAATTTGAGATATAAATATATACGACAAATCGTCCAAGTAATCTAATCTAGCCGAAACTGTGTGATGCCATGCATTATGCTTCATTTATAAGCCTTTACTCAATGAGCAACAATGATCAGGTTAGAATGATCATTTTAACTAGCCAATCAACTTGTCATGTCTGCACTAAATCGTCCATAACTTTTGGTTTATAGCTCAGAATGACACGAATCCATTGCCCACATTAAGCTAGTTTAATTTTCTATTTTGTGACAAAATTTGAAATAGAATTAGATACGAAAAAGCGTCCAAGTAATCCATTCTATTCCAAACTGTGTGATGCCATGCTTTATGCCTCATTTATTATCCTTTACTTAATGAACACCAATGATCAGTTTAGAATGATCATTTTAACTCACTGATCAACTTGACATGTCCGCACTAAAACATCCATAACTTTTTTATTTTGGAGCTCAGAATGACACAAATTTAGTGCCCACGTTAAGCTACTTCAATTTTCTATATTGTGACAAAATTTCAGACAGAACTAGATACGAAAAAGCATCCAAGTAATCCAATCTATCCCAAACTGTGTGATGCCATGCATTTTGCTTTATTTTAACCCTTTACTCAATGAGCACTGTCGATCAGTTTAGAATTTTCATATCAACTGGCCGATCAACTTGACATGACCACACTAAATCGTCCGTAACTTTTGATTTAGAGCACATAATGACGAATCCAATGCCAATGATAAGCAAGCTCAATTTTCTATATTTTGACAAAATTTGAGACTGAAATAGATACGTCAAAGCGTCCAAGTAATCCAATCTATCCCAAACAGTGTGATGCCATGCATTATGCTTCATTTATAAGTTTTTACTCAATCAGCACCAATGATCACTTTAACTGGCCGATCAACTTGACATGTCCGCACTAAATGATCCTTAACTTTTGATTTAGAGCTCAGAATGAGACAAATTCAATGCCCATGTTAAGCTAGCTCAATTTTCTATATTGTAACAAAATTCGAGACATAAATAGATACGACAAAGCATCCAAGTAATCCAATATATCAAAACTGTGTGATGCCATGCGTTATGCTTTATTTGTAAGCCTTTACTTAATGAGCACCAATTATCATTTTAGAATAATCACATTAACAGGCCGATCAACTTGACATGTGCGCACTAAATCGTCCATAACTTTTGATTTGGAGATCCGAATGACAAGAATCAATTGCCCACGTTAAGCTAGCTCAATTTTCTATATCGTGACAAAATTTGAGACAGAAATAGATACGAGAAAGCATCCAAGTAATCGAATCCATCCCAAACAGCATGATGTCATACATTATTTTTCATTTATAAGCTTTTACTCAATGAGTACCAAGGATAAGTTTAGAATGATCATTTTAACGGGCCGGTCAACTTGAAATGTCTGCACTAAATCATCCGTAACTTTTGATTTGGAGCTCAGAATGACACAAATTCTATGCCCACGTTAAATTAGCTGAATTTTCTATACTGACAAAAATTTGAGACCGAAATAGTTACGATAAAGAGTCCAAGAAATCCAATCTATCCAAACCTGTGTGATGCCATACATTATACTTCATTTCTAAGTCTTTACTTAATGAGAACGAATGATCAGTTTAGAATGATCACTTTAACTGGCCGATCATCTTGACATGTCCGCAACAAATCGTCCATAGAGCTCAGAACGCCATGAATCCAATGCCCACATTAAGATAGCTCAATTTTCTATATTATGACAAAATTTGAGACAGAAATAGATACGACAAAGCATCCAAGTAATCCAATCCATCCCAAACTGTGTGATGGCATGCATTATTTTTCATTTATAAGCTTTTAGTCAATGAGCACCAATGATCTGTTTATAATGATCATTTTAACTGGCCGATCAACTTGTCATGTCTGCACTAAATCGTTCATAACTTTTGATTTAAAACTCAGAAAGACACAAATCCAATGCCCACATTAAGCTAGATTAATTTTCTATATTGTGAACAAATTGGAAACAGAACTAGATATGACAAAGCGTCCAAGTAATGCAATCTATCTCAAATTGTGTGATGCCATGCTTTATGCCTCATTTATTAGCCATTACTTAATGAGGACCAATGATCAGTTTAGAATGACAATTTTAACTCGCCGATCAACTTAACATATCCGCAATAAATCGTTTGTAACTTTGGATTTAGGGCTCAGAAACACACGAATCTAATGCCACGTTAAGCTAGCTGAATTTTCTATAGTGTAACAAAATTTAAGATAGAAATAGATATGACAAAAGCATCCAAGTAATCCAATCTATCCAAAACTGTGTGATGCCTTGCATTATGCTCCATTTATAAGCCTTCATTCAATGAGCAACAATGATCAGTTTAGAATGATCAGTTTAACTGGCTGATCAAGAATGATCAGTTTAACTGGCCGATCAACATGACATGTCTACACTATATCGTCCATAACTTTTTATTTAGAGCTCAGAATGACACGAATCCAATGCCTCACATTAAGCTATATCAATTTTCTATATTGTGATAAAATTTGAGATATAAATATATACGACAAATCGTCCAAGTAATCCAATCTAGCCCAAACTGTGTGATGCCATGCATTATGCTTCATTTATAAGCCTTTACTCAATGACAAACAATGATCAGGTTAGAATGATCATATTAACTAGCCAATCAACTTGTCATGTCTGCACTAAATCGTCAACAACTTTTGATTTATAGCTCAGAATGACACGAATCCATTTCCCACATTAAGCTAGTTTAATTTTCTATATTTTGACAAAATTTGAAACAGAATTAGATACGAAAAAGCGTCCAAGTAATCCATTCTATTCCAAACTGTGTGATGCCATGCTTTATGCCTCATTTATTATCCTTTACTTAATGAACACCAATGATCAGTTTAGAATGATCATTTTAACTTACTGATCAACTTAACATGTCCGCACTAAAACATCCATAACTTTTTTATTTTGGAGCTCATAAACACACAACACCCAGTGCCCACGTTAACCTAGCTCAATTTTCTATAGTTTAACAAAATTTGAGACAGAAATAGATACGACAAAAGCGGCCAAGTAATCCAGTCTATCCAAAATTATGTGATGACATGCACTATGCTCCATTTATAATCCTTTACTCAATGAGCACAAACGATCAGTTTAGAATGATCACTTTAACTGGCCAAACCACTTGACATGGCTGTACTAAATCATCCATAACGTTTCTTCATTTAAAAGCGTTAACGTAATCAATTGCCCACATTAAGCTAGTTGAATTTTCTATATTGTAACAAAATTTGAGACAAAACTAGATACGACAAAACGTCCAAGTAATCCAATTTATTCCAAACCTTGTGATGCCATGCATTATGCTTCATTTATAAGCCTTTACTCAATTACCACCAATGATCAGTTTAGAATGATCACTTTAACTGTCCGATCAATTTGACATGTCCGCACTAAATCGTTCGTAACTTTTGATTTAGAGCTCAGAATGATACGAATCCAATGCCCACCTTAAGCTAGCTCAATTTTCTATATTGTGACAAAATTTGAAAAATAAATAGATACGACAAATCGTTCAACTAATCCAGTCCATCCCAAACGGTGTGATGCCATGCATTATTCTTCATTTAAAAGCATTTACGTCAGCACCAATAATCAGTTTAGAATGATCATTATAACTAGCCAATCATATTGACATGTCTGCACTAAATCATCCATAAATTTTGATTTGTAGCTCATAATGAACGAATCTGATATGCACATTAAGCTAGTTCAATTTTCTATATTGTGACAAAATTTGAGACTGAATTAGATACAAAAAAGGGTCCAAGCAATCCAATCTATCCCAAATTACGTGATGCCATGCATTATACTTCATTTATAAGCCTTTAATCAATGAGCACCAATGATTAGTTTAGAACAATCATATTAACTAGCCGATCAACTTGGAATGTCCACACTAATCGTCTGTAACTTTTAATTTAGAGCTCAGAATGACACGAATCCAATGCCCATGTTAAGAGCGCCAAATTTTCTATATTTTGACAAAATTTGAGACAGAAATAGAGACGACAAAGCGTCCAAGTAATCCAATCTATCCAAACTATTTGTTGCCATCCTATATGCTTCATTTATAAGCCTTTACTTAATGCGCAACAATAATCTATCTAGAATGATCACTTTAACTGGCCACTACACTTGACATGTCAGCACTGAATCGTCCGTAACTTTGGATTTGCAGCTCAGAATGACACAAATCCAATTCCCACGATAAGCTACCTCAATTTTCTATATTTAGAAAAGGTTGAGATAGAAATAGATACGAGAAAGCGTGCAAGTAATCCAATTTATCCAAGATTGTGTGATGTCATATGTTATTCTTCATTTATTAGCCTTCACTCAACGAGCAACAATGATCAGTTTAGAATGATAAGTTTAACTGGCCGATCAACTTAACATATCCGCAATAATTAGTCTGTAACTTTTGATTTTGGGCTCAGAGACACACGAATCTAATGCCACGTTAAGCTAGCTGAATTTTCTATAGTGTAACAAAATTTGAGATAGAAATAGATATGACAAAAGCATCCAAGTAATCCAATATATCCTAAACTGTGTGATGCCATGCATTATGCTCCATTTATAAGCCTTCACTCAATGAGCAACAATGATCAGTTTAGAATGATCAGTTTAACTGGCCGATCAACTTGACATGTCTACACTATATCATCCATAAATTTTTATTTAGAGCTCAGAATGACACGAATCCAATGCCTCACATTAAGCTATATCAATTGTCTATATTGTGATAAAATTTGAGATATAAATATATACGACAAATCGTCCAAGTAATCTAATCTAGCCGAAACTGTGTGATGCCATGCATTATGCTTCATTTATAAGCCTTTACTCAATGAGCAACAATGATCAGGTTAGAATGATCATTTTAACTTGCCAATCAACTTGTCATGTCTGCACCTAAATTCGTCCATTAACTTTTGATTTATTAGCTCAGAATGACACGATATCCATTGCCCACATTAAGCCTAAGTTAGTGTTCTATATTGTGACAAATGACAACAGAATTAGATACGTAAAGCATCCAAGTAATCCAATCTATCCAAACTACGTGAGTGCCATCTTTATGCCTCATTTATAAGTCTTTACTTAATAGCCAACCAATGATCATGTTTAGAATACCATTTTTAACTACCCGATAAACCTTGATCATGCCTGTACTACATCAATCTATAATCTTTGAAATTTAGAGCCTCATAAACACACAACAACGCCAGTGCCCCCCACGTTTAACGCTAGCTCAATTTTCTTATAGTTTAACAAAAATTTTGAGACAGAAAATAGATAGGAAAACCGGCAAGTAAATCCAGTCTATCAAATTATTGGTGATGCCAATGCACTATGCTCAGTTTATAATCCTTTACTCAATTGAGCAGAAACGATCAGTTTTAGAATGACACTTTAACTGGCCGAAACACTCACTTGACATGCTGTACCTAAATCGTCCAATAACGTTTACTTGCATTTAAAAGCGTTAACGTAATCAATTGCCCACATTAAGCTAGTTGAAATTTCTATATTGTAAAAAATTTGAAGACACAAACTAGATACGACAAAACGTCCAAGTAATCCAATTTTATTCCAAACATTGTGATGCCATGGCATTATGCTTCATTTATAAGCCTTTACCTCAATTACCAGCAAGATGATCGTTTAGAAATGATCACTTTAACTGTCCGATCTAAACTTGACATGTCCGCACAGAATCGTTCGTAACTTTCATTTAGAGCTCAGAATGATACGAATCCAATGCCCACCTTAAGCTAGCTCAATTTTCTATATTGTGACAAAATTTAAAAAATAAATAGATACAACAAATTGTTCAACTAATCCAGTCCATCCCAAACGGCGTGATGCCATGCATTATTCTTCATTTAAAAGCGTTTACGTAAGCACCAATAATCAGTTTAGAATGATCATTATAACTAGCCAATCATATTGACATGTCTGCACTAAATCATCCATAAATTTTGATTTCTAGCTCATAATGAACGAATCTGATACGCACATTAAGCTAGTTCAATTTTCTATATTGTGACAAAATTTGAGACTGAATTAGATACAAAAAAGCATCCAAGCAATCCAATCTATCCCAAATTACGTGATGCCATGCATTATACTTCATTTATAAGCCTTTAATCAATGAGCACCAATGATTAGTTTAGAACAATCATATTAACTAGCCGATCAACTTGAAATGTCCACACTAATCGTCTGTAACTTTTAATTTAGAGCTCAGAATGACACGAATCCAATGCCCATGTTAAGAGCGCCAAATTTTCTATATTTTGACAAAATTTGAGAAAGAAATAGAGACGACAAAGCGTCCAAGTAATCCAATCTATCCAAGCTATTTGATGCCATCCTATATGCTTCATTTATAAGCCTTTACTTAATGCGCAACAATGATCTATCTAGAATGATCACTTTAACTGGCCACTACACTTGACATGTCAGCACTGAATCGTCCGTAACTTTGGATTTGCAGCTCAGAATGACACAAATCCAATTCCCGCGATAAGCTACCTCAATTTTCTATATTTAAAAATGGTTGAGATAGAAATAGATACGACAAAGCGTGCAAGTAATCCAATTTATCCAAGATTGTGTGATGTCATATGTTATTCTTCATTTATTAGCCTTCACTCAATGAGCAACAATGATCAGTTTAGAATGATAAGTTTAACTCGCCGATCAACTTAACATATCCGCAATAAATAGTCTGTAACTTTTGATTTAGGGCTCAGAGACACACGAATATAATGCCACGTTAAGCTAGCTGAATTTTCTATAGTGTGACAAAATTTGAGATAGAAATAGATATGACAAAAGCATCCAAGTAATCCAATATATCCAAAACTGTGTGATGCCATGCATTATGCTCCATTTATAAGCCTTCACTCAATGAGCAACAATGATCAGTTTAGAATGATCAGTTTAACTGGCCGATCAACTTGACATGTCTACACTATATCGTCCATAACTTTTTATTTAGAGCTCAGAATGACACGAATCCAATGCCTCACATTAAGCTATATCAATTTTCTATATTGTGATAAAATTTGAGATATAAATATATACGACAAATCGTCCAAATAATCTAATCTAGCCCAAACTGTGTGATGCCATGCATTATGCTTCATTTATAAGCCTTTACTCAATGAGCAACAATGATCAGGTTAGAATGATCATTTTAACTTGCCAATCAACTTGTCATGTCTGCACTAAATTGTCCATAACTTTTGATTTATAGCTCAGAATGATACGAATGCATTGCCCACATTAAGCTAGTTTAATTTTCTATATTGTGACAAAATTTGAAACGGAATTAGATACGACAAAGCATCCAAGTAATCCAATCTATCCCAAAGTACATGATGCCATGCTTTATGCCTTATTTATAAGTCTTTACTTAATGAGCACCAATGATCAGTTTAGAATGATCATTTTAACTCCCAGATCAACTTGACATGCCCGTACTAAATCAACTATAACTTTTGATTTAGAGCTCATAAACACACAACACCCAGTGCCCACGTTAACCTAGCTCAATTTTCTATAGTGTAACAAAATTTGAGACAGAAATAGCTATGACAAAAGCGGCCATGTAATCCAGTCTATCCAAAATTATGTGATGCCATGCACTATGCTCCATTTATAATCCTTTACTCAATGAGCAGAAACGATCAGTTTAGAATGATCACTTTAACTGGCCGAACCACTTGACATGGCTGTACTAAATCATCCATAACATTTCTTCATTTAAAAGCGTTTACGTAATCAATTGCCCACATTAAGCTAGTTCAATTTTCTATGTTGTGACAAAATTTGAGACAAAACTAGATACGACAAAACGTCCAAGTAATTCAATTTATTCCAAACCTTGTGTACCATGCATTATGCTTCATTTATTTAGAGCTCAGAATGACACAAATCCAATGCCCATGTTAAGAGCGCCAAATTTTCTATATTTTGACAAAATTTGAGATAGAAATAGAGACGACAAAGCGTCCAAGTAATCTAGTCTATCCAAACTATTTGATGCCATGCTATATGCTTCATTTATAAGCCTTTACTTAATGCGCAACAATGATCTATCTAGAATGATCACTTTAACTGGCCACTACACTTGACATGTCCGCACCGAATCGTCCGTAACTTTGGATTTGCAGCTCAGAATGACACAAATCCAATTCCTAGGATAAGCTACCTCAATTTTCTATATTTAAAAAAGGTTGAGACAGAAATAGATACGACAAAGCGTGCAAGTAATCCAATTTATCCAAGATTGTGTGATGTCATACGTTATTCTTCATTTATAAGCCTTCACTCAATGAGCAACAATGATCAGTTTAGAATGATAAGTTTAACTGGCCGATCAACTTGACATGTCTACACTATATCGTCCATAACTTTTTATTTAGAGCTCAGAATGACACGAATCCAATGCCTCACATTAAGCTATACCAATTTTCTATATTGTGATAAAATTTGAGATATAAATATATACGACAAATCGTCCAAGTAATCCAATCTAGCCCAAACTGTGTGATGCCATGCATTATGTTTCATTTATAAGCCTTTACTCAATGAGCAACAATGATCAGGTTAGAATGATCATTTTAACTAGCCAATCAACTTGTCATGTGTGCACTAAATCGTCCATAACTTTTGATTTATAGCTCAGAATAACACGAATCCATTGCCCACATTAAGCTAGTTTAATTATCTATATTGTGACAAAATTTGAAACAGAATTAGATACGACAAAGCATCCAATTAATCCAATCTATCCCAAAATATGTGATGCCATGCTTTATGCCTCATTTATAAGTTTTTACTTAATGAGCACGAATGATCAGTTTAGAATGATCATTTTAACTCCCCGATCAACTTGACATGCCCGTACTAAATCATCTATAACTTTTGATTTAGAGCTCATAAACACACAACACCCAGTGCCCACGTTAACCTAGCTCAATTTTCTATAGTGTAACAAATTTGAGACAGAAATAGATACAACAAAAGCGGCCAAGTAATGCAGTCTATCCAAAATTATGTGATGCCATGCACTATGCTCCATTTATAATCCTTTACTCAATGAGCACAAATGATCAGTTTAGAATGATCACTTTAACTGGCCAAACCACTTGACATGGCTGTACTAAATCGTCCATAACTTTTCTTCATTTAAAAGCGTTTACGTAATCAATTGCCCACATTAAGCTAGTTCAATTTTCTATATTGTGACAAAATTTGAGACAAAACTAGATACGACAAAACGTCCAAGTAATCCAATTTATTCCAAACCTTGTGATGCCATGCATTATGCTTCATTTATAAGCCTTTACTCAATTACCACCAATGATCAGTTTAGAATCATCACTTTAACTGTCTGATCAACTTGACATGTCCGCACAAAATCGTTCGTAACTTTTGATTTAGAGCTCAGAATGATTCGAATCCAATGCCCACATTAAGCTAGCTCAATTTTCTATATTGTGACAAAATTTGAAAAATAAATAGATACGACAAATTGTTCAAGTAATCCAGTCAATCCCAAACGGCGTGATGCCATACATTATTCTTCATTTAAAAGCGTTTACGAAAGCACCAATAATCAGTTTAGAATGATCATTCAATTTTCTATATTGTGACAAAATTTGAAAAATAAATAGATACGACAAATCATTCAAGTAATCCAGTCTATCCCAAACAGCGTGATGCCATGCATTATTCTTCATTTAAAAGCGTTTACGTAAGCACCAATAATCAGTTTAGAATGATCATTATAACTAGCCGTTCATATTGACATGTCTGCACTAAATCATCCATAAAGTTTGATTTGTAGCTCATAATGACACGAATCTGATACGCACATTAAGCTAGTTCAATTTTTTATATTGTGACAAAATTTGAGACTGAATTAGATACAAAAAAGCGTCCAAGCAATCCAATCTATCCCAAATTGCGTGATGCCATGCATTATACTTCATTTATAAGCCTTTAATCAATGAGCACCAATGATTAGTTTAGAATAATCATATCAACTAGCCGATCAACTTGAAATGTCCACACTAATCGTCTGTAACTTTTAATTTAGAGCTCAGAATGACACGAATCCAATGCCCATGTTAAGAGCGCCAAAATTTCTATATTTTGACAAAATTTGAGACAGAAATAGAGACGACAAAGCGTCCAAGTAATCCAATCTATCCAAACTATTTGATGCTATGCTATATGCTTCATTTATAAGCCTTTACTTAATGCGCAACAATGATATATCTAGAATGATCACTTTAACTGGCCACTACACTTGACATGTCCGCACTGAATCGTCCGTAACTTTGGATTTGCAGCTCAGAATGACACAAATCCAATTCCCAGGATAAGCTACCTTAATTTTCTATATTTAAAAAAGGTTGAGACAGAAATAGATACGACAAAGCGTGCAAGTAATCCAATTTATCCAAGATTGTGTGATGTCATACGTTATTCTCCATTTATAAGCCTTCACTTAATGAGGACCAATGATCAGTTTAGAATGACAATTTTAACTCGCCGATCAACTTAACATATCCGCAATAAATCGTCTTTAACTTTGGATTTAGGGCTCAGAAACACACGAATCTAATGCCACGTTAAGCTAGCTGAATTTTCTATAGTATAACAAAATTTGAGATAGAAATAGATATGACAAAAGCATCCAAGTAATCCAATCTATCCAAAACTGTGTGATGCCATGCATTATGCTCCATTTATAAGCCTTCACTCAATGAGCAACAATGATCAGTTTAGAATGATCAGTTTAACTGGCCGATCAACTTGACATGTCTACACTATATCGTCCATAAATTTTTATTTAGAGCTCAGAATGACACGAATCCAACGCCTAAAATTAAGCTATATCAATTTTCTATATTGTGATAAAATTTGAGATATAAATACATACGACAAATCGTCCAAGTAATCCAATCTAGCCCAAACTGTGTGATGCCATGCATTATGCTTCATTTATAAGCCTTTACTCAATGAGCAACAATGATCAGGTTAGAATGATCATTTTAACTAGCCAATCAACTTGTCATGTCTGCACTAAATCGTCCATAACTTTTGATTTATAGCTCAGAATGACACGAATCCATTGCCACATTAAGCTAGTTTAATTTTCTATATTGTGACAAAATTTGAAATAGAATTAGATACGACAAAGCATCCAAGTAATCCAATCTATCCCAAACTACGTGATGCCATGCTTTATGCCTCATTTATAAGTCTTTACTTAATAAGCACCAATGATCAGTTTAGAATGATCATTTTAACTCCCCGATCAACTTGACATGCCCGTACTAAATCATCTATAACTTTTGATTTAGAGCTCATAAACACAATACACCCAGTGCCTGCGTTAACCTAGCTCAGTTTTCTATAGTCCAACAAAATTTGAGACAGAAATAGATACGACAAAAGCGGCCAAGTAATCCAATCTATCCAAAATTATGTGATGCCATGCACTATGCTCCATTTATAATCCTTTGCTCAATGAGCACAAACGATCAGTTTAGAATGATCACTTTAACTGGCCGAACCACTTGACATGGCTGTACAAAATCGTCCATAACGTTTCTTCATTTATAAGCGTTTACATAATCAATTGCCCACATTAAGCTAGTTCAATTTTCTTAGTTGTGACAAAATTTGTGACAAAACTAGATACATCCAATTTATTCCAAACCTTGTGATGCCATGCATTATGCTTCATTTATAAGCCTTCACTCAATTACCACCAATGATCAGTTTAGAATGATCAGTTTAACTGTCCGATCAACTTGACATGTCTGCACTAAATCGTTCGTAACTTTTGATTTAGAGCTCAGAATGATACGAATCCAATGCCCACGTTAAGCTAGCTCAATTTTCTATATTGTGACAAAATTTGAAAAATAAATAGATACGACAAATCGTTCAAGTAATCCCGTCCATCCCAAACGGCGTGATGCCATGCATTATTCTTCATTTAAAAGCGTTTACGTAAGCACCAATAATCAGTTTAGAATGATCATTATAACTAGCCGATCATATTGACATGTCTGCACTAAATCATCTATAAAGTTTGATTTGTAGCTCATAATGACACGAATCTGATACGCACATTAAGCTAGTTCAATTTTCTATATTATGACAAAATTTGAGACTGAATTAGATACAAAAAGCGTCCAAGCAATCCAATCTATCTCAAATTGCGTGATGCCATGCATTATACTTCATTTATAAGCCTTTAATCAATGAGCACCAATTGTTAGTTTATGAATAATCATATTAACTAGCCGATCAACTTGAAATGTCCACACTAATCGTATGTAACTTTTAATTTAGAGCTCAGAATGAAACGAATCCAATGCCCATGTTAAGAGCGCCAAATTTTCTATATTTTGACAAAATTTGAGACAGAAATAGAGACGACGAAGCGTCCAAGTAATCCAATCTATCCAAACTATTTGATGCCATGCTATATGCTTCATTTATAAGCCTTTACTTAATGCGCAACAATGATCTATCTAGAATGATCACTTTAACTGGCCACTACACTTGACATGTCCACACTGAATCGTACTTAACTTTGGATTTGCAGCTCAGAATGACAAAAATCCAATTCCCACGATAAGCTACCTCAATTTTCTATATTTTAAAAAGGTTGAGACAGAAATAGATACGACAAAGCGTGCAAGTAACCCAATTTATCCAAGATTGTGTGATGTCATACGTTATTCTTCATTTATAAGCCTTCACTCAATGAGCAACAATGATCATTTTAGAATGATAAGTTTAACTGGCCGATCAACTTAACATATCCGCAATAAATCGTCTCTAACTTTGGATTTAGGGCTCAGAAACACACGACTCTAATGCCACGTTAAGCTAGCTGAATTTTCTATAGTGTAACAAAATTTGAGATAGAAATATATATGACAAAAGCATCCAAGTAATCCAATCTATCCAAAACTATGTGATGCCATGCATTATGCTCCATTTATAAGCCTTCACTCAATGAGCAACAATGATCAGTTTAGAATGATCAGTTTAACTGGCCGATCAACTTGACATGTCTACACTATATCGTCCATAAATTTTTATTTAGAGCTCAGAATGACACGAATCCAATGCCTCACATTAAGCTATATCAATATTCTATATTGTGATAAAATTTGAGATATAAATATATACGACAAATCGTCCAAGTAATCCAATCTAGCCCAAACTGTGCAATGCCATGCATTATGCTTCATTTATAAGCCTTTACTCAATGAGCAACAATGATTAGGTTAGAATGATCATTTTAACTAACCATCAACTTGTCATGTCTGCACAAAATCGTCCATAACTTTTGATTTATAGCTCAGAATGACACGAATCCATTGCCCACATTAAACGAGCTTAATTTTCTATATTCTGACAAAATTTGAAACAGAATTAGATACGACAAAGCATCCAAGTAATCCAATCTATCCCAAACTACGTGATGCCATGCTTTATGCCTCATTTATAAGTCTTTACTTAATGAGCACCAATGATCAGTTTAGAATGATCATTTTAACTCCCCAATCAACTTGACATGCCCGTACTACATCATCTATAACTTTTGATTTAGAGCTCATAAACACACAACACCCAGTGCCCACGTTAACCTACCTCAATTTTCTATAGTGTAAATAAATTAGAGACAGAAATAGATACGACAAAAGCGGCCAAGTAATCCAGTCTATCCAAAATTATGTGATGCCATGCACTATGCTCCATTTATAATCCTTTACTCAATGAGCACAAACGCTCAGTTTAGAATGATCACTTTAACTGGCTGAACCACTTGACATGGCTGTACTAAATCGACCATAATGTTTCTTCATTTAAAAGCGTTTACGTAATCAATTGCCCACATTAAGCTAGTTCAATTTTCTATGTTGTGACAAAATTTTGAGACAAAACTAGATACGACAAAACGTCCAAGTAATCCAATTTATTCCAAACCTTGTGATGCCGTGCATTATGCTTCATTTATAAGCCTTTATTCAATTACGACCAATGATCAGTTTAAAATGATCACTTTATCTGTCCGATCAACTTGACATGTCCGCCCTAAATCGTTTGTAACTTTTGATTTAGAGCTCAGAATGATACAAATCCAATGCCCAAGTTAAGCTAGCTCAATTTTCTATATTGTGACAAAATTTGAAAAATAAATAGATACGACAAATCGTTCAAGTAATCCAGTCTATCCCAAACAGCGTGATGCCATGCATTATTCTTCATTTAAACGCGTTTACGTAAGCACCAATAATCAGTTTAGAATGATCATTATAACTAGCCGATCATATTTACATGTCTGCACTAAATCATCCATAAAGTTTTGATTTGTAGCTCATAATGACACGAATCTGATACGCACATTAAGCTAGTTCAATTTTCTATATTGTGACAAAATTTGAGACTGAATTAGATACAAAAAAGCGTCCAAGCAATCCAATCTATCCCAAATTGCGTGATGCCACGCATTATACTTCATTTATAACCCTTTAATCAATGAGCACCAATGATTAGTTTAGAATAATCATATTAACTAGCCGATCAACTTAAAATGTCCACACTAATCGTCTGTAACTTTTAATTTAGAGCTCAGAATGACACGAATCCAATGCCCATGTTAAGAGCGCCAAATTTTCTATATTTTGACAAAATTTGAGACAGAAATAGAGACGACAAAGCGTCGAAGTAATCCAATATATCCAAACTTTTTGATGCCATGCTATATGCTTCATTTATAAGCCTTTACTTAATGCGCAACAATGATCTATCTAGAATGATCACTTTAATTGGCCACTACACTTGACATGTCCGCACTGAATCGTTCGTAACTTTGGATTTGTAGCTCAGAATGACACAAATCCAATTCCCAGGATAAGCTACCTTAATTCTTTATATTTAAAAAAGGTTGAGATAGAAATAGATACGACAAAGCGTGGAAGTAATCCAATTTATCCAAGATTGTGTGATGTCATACGTTATTCTTCATTTATAAGCCTTCACTTAATCAGGACCAATGATCAGTTTAGAATGACAATTTTAACTCGCCGATCAACTTAACATATTCGCAATAAATCACCAGTAACTTTGGATTTGGGGCTTAGAAACACACGAATCTAATGCCACGTTAAGCTAGCTGAATTTTCAATAGTGTAACAAAATTTGAGATAGAAATAGATATGACAAAATCATCCAAGTAATCCAATCTATCCAAAACTGTGTGATGCCATGTATTATGCTCCATTTATAAGCCTTCACTCAATGAGCAACAATGATCAGTTTAGAATGATCAGTTTAACTGGCCGATCAACTTGACATGTCTACACTATATGGTCCATAACTTTTTATTTAGAGCTCAGAATGACACGAATCCAATGCCTAAAATTAAGCTATATCAATTTTCTATATTGTGATAAAATTTGAGTTATAAATATATACGACAAATCGTCCAAGTAATCCAATCTAGCCCAAACTGTGTGATGCCATGCATTATGCTTCATTTATAAGCCTTTACTCAATGAGCAACAATGATCAGGTTAGAATGATCATTTTAACTACCCAATCAACTTGTCATGTCTGCACTAAATCGTCCATAACTTTTGATTTATAGCTCAGAATGATACGAATCCATTGCCCACATTAAGCTAGTTTAATTTTCTATATTGTGACAAAATTTGAAACGGAATTAGATATGACAAAGCATCCAAGTAATCCAATCTATCCCAAACTACGTGATGCCATGCTTTATGCCTCATTTATAAGTCTTTACTTAATTAGCACCAATGATCAGTTTAGAATGATCATTTTAACTCCCCGATAAACTTGACATGCCCGTACTAAATCATCTATAACTTTTGATTTAGAGCTCATAAACACACAACACCCAGTGCCCACGTTAACCTAGCTCAATTTTCTATAGTGTAATAAAATTTGAGACAAATAAATACGACAAAAGCGGCCAAGTAATCCAGTCTATCCAAAATTATGTGATGCCATGCACTATGCTCCATTTATAATCCTTTACTCATTGAGCACAAATGATCAGTTTAGAATGATCACTTTAACTGGCCGAACCACTTGACATGGCTGTACTAAATCGTCCATAACATTTCTTCATTTAAAAGCGTTTACGTAATCAATTGCCCACATTAAGCTAGTTCAATTTTCTATATTGTGACAAAATTTGTGACAAAACTAGATACGTCCAATTTATTCCAAACCTTGTGATGCCATGCATTATGCTTCATTTATAAGCCTTTACTCAATTACCACCAATGATCAGTTTAGAATGAATACTTTAACTGTCCAATCAACTTGACATGTCCGCACTAAATCCTTCATAACTTTTGATTTAGAGCTCAGAATGATACGAATCCAATGCCCACGGTAAGCTAGCTCAATTTTCTATATTGTGACAAAATTTAATAAATAAATAGATACGACAAATCGTTCAAGTAATTCAGTCCATCCCAAATGGCGTGATGCCATGCATTATTCTTCATTTAAAAGCGTTTACGTAAGCACCAATAATCAGTTTAGAATGATCATTATAACTAGCCAATCATATTGAAATGTCTGCACTAAATCATCCATAAAGTTTGATTTGTAGCTCATAATGACACGAATCTGATACGCACATTAAGCTAGTTCAATTTTCTATATTGTGACAAAATTTGAAACTGAATTAGATACAAAAAGCGTCCAAGCAATCCAATCTATCCCAAATTGCAAAATGCCATGCATTATACTTCACTTATAAGCCTTTAATCAATGAGCACCAATGATTAGTTTAGAATAGTCATATTAACTAGCCGATCAACTTTAAATGTCCACACTAATCGTCTATAACTTTTAATTTAGAGCTCAGAATGACATGAATCCAATGCCCATGTTAAGAGCGCCAAATTTTCTATATTTTTACAAAATTTGAGACAGAAATAGAGACGACAAAGCGTCGAAGTAATCCAATATATCCAAACTATTTGATGCCATGATATATGCTTCATTTATAAGCCTTTACTTAATGTGCAACAATGATCTATCTAGAATGATCACTTTAACTGGCCACTACACTTGACATGTCCGCACTGAATCGTCCGTAACTTTGGATTTGCAGCTCAGAATGACCCAAATCCAATTCCCACGATAAGCTAGCTCAATTTTCTATATTTGAAAAAGGTTGAGACAGAAATAGATACGACAAAGCGTGCAAGTAATCCAATTTATCCAAGATTGTGTGATGTCATACGTTATTCTTCATTTATAAGCCTTCACTCAATGAGCAACAATGATCAGTTTAGAATGATAAGTTTAACTGGCCGATCAACTTAACATATCCGCAATAAATCGTCTGTAACTTTGGATTTAGGGCTCAGAAACTCGCGAATCTAATGCCACGTTAAGCTAGCTGAATTTTCTATAGTGTAACAAAATTTGAGATAGAAATAGATATGACAAAAGCATCCAAGTAATCCAATCTATCCAAAACTGTGTGATGCCATGCATTATCCTCCATTTATAAGCCTTCACTCAATGAGCAACAATGATCAGTTTAGAATGATCAGTTTCACTAGCCAATGAACTTGACATGTCTACACTATATCGTCCATAACTTTTTATTCAGAGCTCAGAATGACACGAATCCAATGCCTCACATTAAGCTATATCAATTTTTTATATTGTGATAAAATTTGAGATATAAATATATACGACAAATCGTCCAAGTAATCCAATCTAGCCCAAACTGTGTGATGCCATGCATTATGCTTCATTTATAAGCCTTTACTCAATGAGCAACAATGATCAGGTTAGAATGATCATTTTAACTAGCCAATAAACTTGTCATTGCTTCACTAAATCGTCCATAACTTTTGATTTACAGCTCAGAATGACACGAATCCATTGCCCACATTAAGCTAGTTTCATTTTCTATATTGTGACAAAATTCGAAACAGAATTAGATACGACAAAGCATCCAAGTAATCCAATCTATCCCAAACTACGTGATGCCATGCTTTATGCCTCATTTATAAGTCTTTACTTAATGAGCACCAATGATCAGTTTAGATTGATCATTTTAACTCCCCGATCAACTTGATATGCCCGTATTAAATCATCTATAACTTTTTATTTAAAGCTCATAAACACACAACACCTAGTGCCCACGTTAACCTAGCTCAATTTTCTATAGTGTAACAAAATTTGAGACAGAAATTGATACGACAAAAGCGGCCAAGTAATCCAGTCTATCCAAAATTATGTGATGCCATGCACTATGCTCCATTTATAATCCTTTACTCAATGAGCACACACGATCAGTTTAGAATGATCACTTTAACTGGCCGAACCACTTGACATGGCTGTACAAAATCGTCCATAACGTTTCTTCATTTATAAGCGTTTACGTAATCAATTGCCCACATTAAGCTAGTTCAATTTTCTATGTTGTGACAAAATTTGTGACAAAACTAGATACGTCCAATTTATTCCAAACCTTGTGATGCCATGCATTATGCTAAATTTATAAGCCTTCACTCAATTATCACCAATGATCAGTTTAGAATGATCACTTTAACTGTCCGATCAACATGACATGTCCGCACTAAATCGTTCGTAACTTTTGATTTAGAGCTCAGAATGATACGAATCCAATGCCCACGTTAAGCTAGCTCAATTTTCTATATTGTGACAAAATTTGAAAAATAAATAGATATGACAAATCGTTCAAGTAATTCATTCTATCCCAAATGGCGTGATGGCATGCATTATTCTTCATTTAAAAACGTTTACGTAAGGACCAATAATCAGTTTAGAATGATGATTATAACTAGCCGATCATATTGACATGTCTGCACTAAATCATCTATAAAGTTTAATTTGTAGCTCATAATGACACGAATCTGATATGCACATTAAGCTAGTTCAATTTTCTATATTGTGACAAAATTTGAGACTGAATTAGATACAAAAAAGCGTCCAAGCAATCCAATCTATCCCAAATTGAGTGATGCCATGCATTATACTTCATTTATGAGCACCAATTGTTAGCTTAGAATAATCATATTAACTAGCCGATCAACTTCAAATGTCCACACTAATCGTCTGTAACTTTTAATTTAGAGCTCAGAATGAAACGAATCCAATGCCCATGTTAAGAGCGCCAAATTTTCTATATTTTGACAAAATTTGAGACAGAAATAGAGACGACGAAGCGTCCAAGTAATCCAATCTATCCAAACTATTTGATGCCATGCTATATGCTTCATTTATAAGCCTTTACTTAATGCGCAACAATGATCTATCTAGAATGATCACTTTAACTGGCCACTACACTTGACATGTCCACACTGAATCGTACTTAACTTTGGATTTGCAGCTCAGAATGACAAAAATCCAATTCCCACGATAAGCTACCTCAATTTTCTATATTTTAAAAAGGTTGAGACAGAAATAGATACGACAAAGCGTGCAAGTAACCCAATTTATCCAAGATTGTGTGATGTCATACGTTATTCTTCATTTATAAGCCTTCACTCAATGAGCAACAATGATCATTTTAGAATGATAAGTTTAACTGGCCGATCAACTTAACATATCCGCAATAAATCGTCTCTAACTTTGGATTTAGGGCTCAGAAACACACGACTCTAATGCCACGTTAAGCTAGCTGAATTTTCTATAGTGTAACAAAATTTGAGATAGAAATATATATGACAAAAGCATCCAAGTAATCCAATCTATCCAAAACTATGTGATGCCATGCATTATGCTCCATTTATAAGCCTTCACTCAATGAGCAACAATGATCAGTTTAGAATGATCAGTTTAACTGGCCGATCAACTTGACATGTCTACACTATATCGTCCATAAATTTTTATTTAGAGCTCAGAATGACACGAATCCAATGCCTCACATTAAGCTATATCAATATTCTATATTGTGATAAAATTTGAGATATAAATATATACGACAAATCGTCCAAGTAATCCAATCTAGCCCAAACTGTGCAATGCCATGCATTATGCTTCATTTATAAGCCTTTACTCAATGAGCAACAATGATTAGGTTAGAATGATCATTTTAACTAACCATCAACTTGTCATGTCTGCACAAAATCGTCCATAACTTTTGATTTATAGCTCAGAATGACACGAATCCATTGCCCACATTAAACGAGCTTAATTTTCTATATTCTGACAAAATTTGAAACAGAATTAGATACGACAAAGCATCCAAGTAATCCAATCTATCCCAAACTACGTGATGCCATGCTTTATGCCTCATTTATAAGTCTTTACTTAATGAGCACCAATGATCAGTTTAGAATGATCATTTTAACTCCCCAATCAACTTGACATGCCCGTACTACATCATCTATAACTTTTGATTTAGAGCTCATAAACACACAACACCCAGTGCCCACGTTAACCTACCTCAATTTTCTATAGTGTAAATAAATTAGAGACAGAAATAGATACGACAAAAGCGGCCAAGTAATCCAGTCTATCCAAAATTATGTGATGCCATGCACTATGCTCCATTTATAATCCTTTACTCAATGATCATAAATGATCAGTTTAGAATGATCACTTTAACTGACCGAACCACTTGACATGGCTGTACTAAATCGTCCATAACTTTTCTTCATTTAAAAGCGTTTACGTAATCAATTGCCCACATTAAGCTAGTTCAATTTTCTATATTGTGAAAAAATTTGAGACAAAGCTAGATACGACAAAACGTCCAAGTAATCCAATTTATTCCAAACCTTGTGAT
>JAEVFF010000373.1:119035-170029 GCA_018901945.1 Pugionium dolabratum
GACATGTCCGCACAAAAGCATCCTTAACTTTTGATTTAGTGCTCAGAATGACACGAATCCAATGCTTACGTTAAGCTAGCTCAATTTTCTATATTGTGAAAAAATTTGAGATAGTAACAGATTTGACAAAGCGTTGAGGTAATCTAGTAAATCCGAAACTGTGTGATGCCATGTATTGTTCTTCATTTATAAGCTTTTTCTTAATGACCACAACCGATCAGTTTAGAATGATCATTTTAACTGGCCGGTCAACTTGACATTTCTGCACTGAATCGTCCATTTATAGCTCAGAATGACACGAATCGAATTCCCACATTAAGCTAGGTCAATTTTCTATGTTGTGACAAAATTTGAAACAAAGCTAGATATGACAAATCGTCCATGTAATCCAATCTATCTCAAACTGCGTGATGCCATGCTTTATGCCTCATTTATAAGCCTTTACTTAATGAGCAGCAATGATCAGTCTAGAACGAGCATTTTAACTCGCTGATCAACTTGACATGTCTGCACTAAATCGTCCGTTAATTTTGATTTAGAGCTCAGAAACAGACGAATCCAATGCCCACGTTAAGCTAGCTTAATTTTCTAAAGTGTAATAAAATTTGAGACAGAAATAGATACGACAAAGCGTCCAAGTAATCCAGTGCATCCCAAACTGCATGATGCCATGCATTATTCTTCATTTATAAGCTTTTACTCAATGAGCACCAACGATTAGTTTAGAATGATCATTTTAACTGGTCGATCAACTTATCATCTATAATTTTTGATTTATATGTCAAAATAACACGAATCAATTGCTCACATTAAGCTAGTTCTGATTTCTATATTGTGACAAAATTGGAGACATAACTAGATACGACAAAGCGTAAAAGTAATACAATCTATCCCAAACTGCGTGATTCCATGCATTATTCAACGAGCACCAATGATCAGTTTAGAATGATCACTTTAACTGGCTGATGAACTTGACTTGTCCGCACTTAATCATCTATAACTTTTGATTTAGAGCTCGGAATGACACGAATCCAATGTTTACGTTAAGCTAGCTAAATCTTCTATATTGTGATAAAATTTGAGACCAAAATATATACAACAAAGCATCCAACTAATCCAGTCAATCCAAAACTCCGTGATGCCATGCATTATTCTTCATTTATAATCTTTTACTCAATGATCACCAACGATAAGTTTAGAATGATCATTTTAACTGGCCGATCAAACTAAAATCTTTGCACTAAATCGTCAATAACTTTTTATTTAAAGCTCAGAATGACATGAATCGAATGCCCACATTAAGCTAATTCAATTTTTTGTGTTGTGATGAAATTTGAAACAAAACTAGATACGAAAAAGCGTCCAAGTAATCCAATCTATTCCAAAATGTGTGATGCCATGCTTTATGCCTCATTTATTATCCTTTACTTAATGAACACTAATGATCAGTTTAGAATGATCATTTTAACTCACTGATCAACTTGACATGTCCGCACTAAAACATCCATAACTTTTTTATTTTGGAGCTCAAAATGACACGAATTTAATGCCTACGTTAAGCTACTTCAATTTTCTATATTGTGACAAAATTTCAGACACAACTAGATACAAAAAAGCGTCCAACTAATCCAATCTATCCCAAACTGTGTGATGCCATGCATTATGCTTCATTTTAAGCCTTTACTCAATGAGCACCGTCTATCAGTTTAGAATAATCATATCAACTGGCCGATCAACTTGATATGACCACCCTAAATCGTCCGTAACTTTTGATTTAGAGCACAAAATGACACGAATCCAATGCCAATGATAAGCAAGCTCAATTTTCTATATGTTGACAAAATTTGAGACTGAAATAGATACGACAAAGCGTCCAAGTAATCCAATCTATCCCAAACAGCATGATGCCTTGCATTATGCTTCATTCATAAGTTTTTACACAATCAGCACCAATGATCACTTTAACTGGCCGATCAACTTGACGTGTCCGCACTAAATGATCCTTAACTTTTGATTTAGAGCTCAGAATGAGACAAATCCAATGCCCATGTTAAGCTAGCTCAATTTTCTATATTGTAACAAAATTCGAGACATAAATAGATACGACAAAGCATCCAAGTAATCCAATCTATCCAAACTGTGTGATGCCATGCGTTATGCTTCATTTGTAAGCCTTTACTTAATGAGCACCAATGATGATTTTAGAATAATCACATTAACAGGCCGATCAAACTAACATCTATGCACTAAATCTTCAATAACTTTTGAATCAAATGCCCACATTAAGCTAATTCAATTTTCTATGTTGTGATAAAATTTGAAACAAAACTAGCGTCCAAGTAATCCAATCTATTCCAAACTGTGTGATGCCATGCTTTATGCCTCATTTATTATCCTTTACTTAATGAACACCAATGATCAGTTTAGAATGATCATTTTAACTCACTGATCAACTTGACATGTCCGCACTAAAACATCCATAACTTTTTTATTTTGGAGCTCAAAATGACACGAATTTAATGCCCACGTTAAGCTACTTCACCTTTCTATATTGTGAAAAAAATTCAGACAGAACTAGATACGAAAAAGCATCCAAGTAATCCAATCTATCCCAAACTGTGTGATGCCATGCATTATGCTTCATTTTAAGCCTTTACTCAATGAGCACCGTCGATCAGTTTAGAATAATCATATCAACTGGCCGATCAACTTGACATGACCACACTAAATCGTCCGTAACTTTTGATTTATAGCACAAAATGACACGAATCCAATGCCAATGATAAGCAAGCTCAATTTTCTATATTTTGACAAAATTTGAGACCGAAATAGATACGACAAAGCGTCCAAGTAATCCAATCTATCCCACAAGCGTGATTACATTTATCTTCATTTATAAGTTTTTACTCAATCAGCACCAATGATCACTTTAACTGGCCGATCAACTTGACATGTCCGCACTAAATGATCCTTAACTTTTGATTTAGAGCTCAGAATGAGACAAATCTAATGCCCATGTTAAGCTAGCTCAATTTTCTATATTGTAACAAAATTCGAGACATAAATAGACACGACAAAGCATCCAAGTAATCCAATCTATCCAAACTGTGTGATGCCATGCGTTATGCTTCATTTGTAAGCCTTTACTTAATGAGCACCAATGATGATTTTAGAATAATCACATTAACAGGCCGATCAGCTTGACATGTGCGCACTAAATTTTCCATAACTTTTGATTTAGAGATCAGAATGACAAGAATCCAATGCCCATGTTAAGCTAGCTCAATTTTCTATAACGTGACAAAATTTGAGACAGAAATAGATACGACAAAGCATCCAAGTAATCGAATCCATCCCAAACAGCGTGATGTCAAACATTAATTTTCATTTATAAGCTTTTACTCAATGAGTACCAAGGATAAGTTTAGAATGATCATTTTAACGGGCCGGTCAACTTAGAATGTCCGCACTAAATCATTCGTAACTTTTGATTTGGAGCTCAGAATGACACAAATTCTATGCCCACGTTAAATTAGCTGAATTTTCTATACTGACAAAAAATTTGAGACCGAAATAGTTACGATAAGGAGTCCAAGAAATATAATCTATCCAAAACTGTGTGATGCCATACATTATGCTTCATTTATAAGTCTTTACTTAATGAGAACGAATGATCAGTTTAGAATGATCACTTTAACTGGCCGATCATCTTGACATGTCCGCAATAAATCATCCGTATAGCTCAGAATGCCACGAATCGAATGCCCATGTTAAGATAGCTCAATTTTCTATATTATGACAAAATTTGAGACAGAAATAGATACGACAAAGCATCCAAGTAATACAATCTATCCCAAACTCTGTGATGACATGCATTATTTTTCATTTATAAGTTTTTAGTCAATGAGCACCAATGATCAGTTTATAATGATCATTTTAACGGGCCGATCAATTTGTCATGTCTGACCTAAATCGTTCATAACTTTTGATTTAAAACTCAGAAAGACACAAATCCAATGCCCACATTAAGCTAGATTAATTTTCTATAGTGTGACAAAAATGGAAACAGAACTAGATACGACAAAGCGTCCAAGTAATCCAATCTATCTCAAATTGTATGATGCCATTCTTTATGCCTCATTTATTAGCCTTTACTTAATGTGCACCAATGATCAGTTTAGAATGAAAATTTTAACTCTCCGATCAACTTAACATATCCGCAATAAATCGTCCGTAACTTTTGATTTCGGGCTCAGAAACACACGAATCTATTGCCACGTTAAGCTAGCTGAATTTTCTATAGTGTAACAAAATTTGAGATAGAAATAGATATGACAAAACCATCCAAGTTATCCAATCTATCCAAAACTGTGTGATGCCATGCATTATGCTCCATTTACAAGCCTTTACTCAATGAGCAACAATGATCAGTTTAGAATGATCACTTTAACTGGCTGATCAACTTGACATGTCTACACTATATCGTCCATAACTTTTTATTTAGAGCTCAGAATGACACAAATCCAATGCCTCACATTAAGCTATATCAATTTTCTATATTGTGATAAAATTTGAGATATAAATATATACGACAAAACGTCCAACTAAGCCAATCTAGCCCAAACTGTGTGATGCCATGCATTATGCTTCATTTATAAGCCTTTACTCAATGAGCAGCAATGATCAGGTTAGAATGATATTTTCAACTAGCCAAACAACTTGTCATATCTGCACTAAATCGTCCATAACTTTTGATTTATAGCTCAGAATGACACGAATCCAATGCCCACATTAAGCTAGTTTAATTTTCTATATTGTGACAAAATTTGAAACAGAATTAGATACGACAAAGCATCCAAGTAATCCAATCTATCCCAAACTACGTGATGCCATGGTTTATGCCTCATTTATAAGTCTTTACTTAATGAGCACCAATGATCAGTTTAGAATGATCATTTTAACTCCCCGATCAACTTGACATGCCCGCACTAAATCATCTATAACTTTTGATTTAGAGCTCATAAACACACAACATCCAGTGCCCACGTTAACCTAGCTCAATTTTCTATAGTGTAACAAAATTTGAGACATAAATAGATACAACAAAAGCGGCCAAGTAATCCAATCTATCCAAAATTATTTGATGCCATGCACTATGCTCCATTTATAATCCTTTACTCAATGAGCACCAATGATCAGTTTAGAATGATCACTTTAACTGGCCGAACAACTTGACATGGCTGTACTAAATCGTCCATAACTTTTCTTCATTTAAAAGCGTTTACGTAATCAATTGCCCACATTAAGCTAGTTCAATTTTCTATATTGTGACAAAATTTGAGATAGAACTAGATACGACAAAACGTCCAAGTAATCCAATTTATTCCAAACCTTGTGATGCCATGCATTATGCTTCATTTATAAGCCTTTACTCAATTACCACCAATGATCAGTTTAGAATGATCACTTTAACTGTCCAATCAACTAGACATGTCCGCACAAAAGCATCCTTAACTTTTGATTTAGAGCTCAGAATGACACGAATCCAATGCTTATGTTAAGCTAGCTCAATTTTCTATATTGTGAAAAAATTTGAGATAGTAACAGATTTGACAAAGCATTGAAGTAATCTAGTAAATCCCAAACTGTGTGATGCCACGTATTGTTCTTCATTTATAAGCTTTTTCTTAATGACTACCAACAATAAGTTTAGAATAATCATTTTAACTGGCCGGTCAACTTGACATTTCTGCACTAAATCGTCCATTTATAGCTCAGAATGACACGAATCGAATTCCCACATTAAGCTAGTTCAATTTTCTATATTTGACAAAATTTGAAACAAAGCTAGAGATGACAAATCATCCAAGTAATCCAATCTATCTCAAACTGCGTGATGCCATGCTTTATGCCTCATTTATAAGCCTTTACTTAATGAGCACCAATGATCAATCTAGAACGAGCATTTTAACTCGCTGATCAACTTGACATGTCCGCACTAAATCGTCCGTAAATTTTGATTTAGAGCTCAGAAACAGACGAATCCAATGCCCATGTTAAGCTAACTTAATTTTCTAAAGTGTAATAAAATTTGAGACAGAAATAGATACGACAAAGCGTCCAAGTAATCCAGTGCATCCCAAACTGCATGATGCCATGCATTATTCTTCATTCATAAGCTTTTACTCAATGAGCACCAACGATTAGTTTAGAATGATCATTTTAACTGGTCGATCAACTTAACATGTATGCCCTATATCGTACATAATTTTTGATTTATAGGTCAAAATGACACGAATCAATTGCCCACATTAAGCTAGTTCAGATTTCTATATTGTGAAAAAATTTGAGACATAACTAGATACGACAAAGCATACAAGTAATACAGTCTATCCCAAACTGCGTGATTCCATGCATTATGCTTCATTTATAAGACTTTACTCAATGAGCACCAATGATCAGTTTAGAATGTTCACTTTAACTGGGCGATGAACTTGACATGTCCGCACTAAATCATCTATAGCTTTTGATTTAGAGCTTGGAATGACACGAATCCAATGCTTACGTTAAGCTAGTTAAATCTTCTATATTGTGACAAAATTTGAGACCAAAATATATACAACAAAGCATCCAAGTAATCCAGTCAATCCAAAACTCCGTGATGCCATGCATTATTCTTCGTTTATAATCTTTTACTCAATGAACACCAACGATAAGTTTAGAATGATCATTTTAACTGGCCGATCAAACTAACATCTCTGCACTAAATCATCAATAACTTTTGATTTATAGCTCAGAATGACACGAATCGAATGCCCACATTAAGCTAATTCAATTTTCTATGTTGTGATAAAATTTGAAACAAAACTAGATAGGAAAAATCGTCCAAGTAATCTAATCTATTCCAAAATGTGTGATGCCATGCTTTATGCCTCATTTATTATCCTTTACTTAATGAACACCAATGATCAGTTTAGAATGATCATTTTAACTCACTGATCAACTTGACATGTCCGCACTAAAACATCCATATCTTTTTTATTTTGGAGCTCAAAATGTCACGAATTTAATGCCCACGTTAAGCTACTTCAATTTTCTATATTGTGACAAAATTTCAGACACAACTAGATATGAAAAAGCGTCCATGTAATCCAATCTATCCCAAACTGTGTGATGCCATGCATTATGCTTCATTTTAAGCCTTTACTCAATGAGCACCGTCGATCAGTTTAGAATAATCATATCAACTGGCCGATCAACTTGACATGTCCACACTAAATCGTACGTAACTTTTGATTTAGAGCCCATAATGACACGAATCCATTGCCCACTTTATGCTATCTCAATTTTCTATATTGTGCCAAAATTTTAGATAGAAATAGATACGACAAGCGTTCAAGTAATCCATTCCATCCCAAACTGTGTGAAGCTGTGCATTATTCTTCATTTATAAGCTTTTACTCAATGAGCAACAACGATCAGTTTAGAATGATCATTTTAACAGGCCCAACACCTTGACATGTTTGCACTATATCGTCCATAACACTTGATTTAGAGCTTAGAATGACAACACTCAATTGCCCACGTTAAGCAAGCTCAATTTACTATAATGTAACAAAATTTGAGACAGAAATAGATAGGACAAAAGCCTGCAAGTAATCCAATCGATACAAAATTGTGCGATGCCATGCATTATGCTCCATTTATCAGCCTTTATCCAATGAGCACCAATGTTCAGTTTAGAATGATCACTTTATCTGGCCACTCAACTTGACATGTAGGCACTAAATCGTCTATAACTTTTGATTTAGAGCTCAGACTGACACAAATCCAATGCCCACGTTAAGCTAGCTCAGTTTTCTATATTGTGACAAAATTTCAAAAATAAATAGATACGATAAAGCATTCAAGTAATCGATTCCATCCCAAACTGCGTGATGCCATGCATTATTCTTCATTTATAAGCGTTTACCCAATGATCACCAATAATCAGTTTAGAGTGATCATGTTAACCAGCCGATCCATTTGATATGTCCACACTAAATCGTCCATTAATTTTGATTTGTAACTCCGAATGACATGAATCATATACCCACATTAAGCTAGTTCAATTCTGTATATTGTGACAAAATTTAATACATAACTTGATACGAAAAAGCGTCCAAGTAATCCAATCTAACCCAAATTGCATGATGTCATGCATTATACTTCATTTATAAGCCTTCACTCAATGAGCACCCATGATCAGTTTAGAATAATCATATTAACTGGCAGATCAAATTGACATGTCCACACTAAATTGTCTGTAACTTTTAATTTAGAGCTCAGAATGACACGAATCCAATTCCCACGTTAAACAAGCCCAATTTTCTATATTTTGACAAAATTTGAGAGAGAAATAGAGACGACCAAGCGTACAAGTAATTCAATCTATCCAAACTACTTGATGCCATCCTTTATGCTTCATTTATAAGCCTTTACTTAATGAGCAACAATGATCTGTTTAGAATGATCACTTTAACAGACCACTAACTTGATATGTTCTCATTAAATCGTCCGTAACTTTTTCTTTGGAGCTCAGAATGACACAAATCCAATGCCCTCGTTAAGCAAGCTCAATTTTCTATACTGTTTCAAAGTTTGAGACAGAAATAGATACAAAAAGCATCCAAGTAATCCAATATATCGAAAACTGTGTGATGCCATGCGTTATGCTTCATTTATAAGCCTTTACTTAATGAGCACCAACGATCTATTAGGAATGATCACTTTAACTGGCCACTCAACTTGACATGTCCGCACTAAATTAAATGTAACTTTTGATTTGGAGCTTAGAATGACACAAATCCAATGCCCACGTGAAGCTAGCTCAAATTCTATATTGTAACAAAATTTGTGACTGAAATAGATACGACAAAGCATCCAAATAATCCAATCCATCCCAAACTGCGTGATGTCATGCATTATTTTCCATTTAGAAGCCTTTACTCAATGAGCACCAATTATGTGTTTAGAATGATAACTTTAAGTAGCCCATCAACGTGATATGTATGCACTATATCGTCGATTGCTTTTGATTTAAAGCTCAGAATGATATGAATCCAATCCCCACTTTAAGCTACCTCAATTTTCTATATTATGAGAAAATTTGAGATAGAAATTGATATGACAAAGCCTCCAAGTAATCCAATCTATCCAAAACTGTGTGATGCCATGCATTATACTCCATTTATAAGCCTTTACTCAATGAGCACCAATGATATGTTTAGAATGATCACTTTAACTGGCCGATCAACTTGTCATGTCTGACTAAATCATCCGTAATTATTGATTTGGAGCTCAGAATGACACAAATCCAATGTCCACGTTAAGCTAGCTCAATTTTCTATATTGTAACAAAACTTGAGAAAGAAATAGATATAACAAAGCGTCCAAGTAATCCAATCTAACCAAAACTGTATGATGCAATGCATTATGCTTCATTTATAAGCCTTTACTCAATGAGCACCAACAATAAGTTTAGAATGATCACTTTAACTGGCCGTTCAACTTGACATGTCAGTATTAAATAATCCCTAACTTTTAATTTAGAGCTCTGAATGACACGAACCCAATGCCCACGTTAATATAGCTCAATTTTTTATATTGTAATAAAATTTGAGACAAAACTAGATATGATAAAGCGTCCAAGTAATCCAATCTATCCAAGACTGTGTGTTGCCATGCATTATACTTCATTGAGAAGCCGGTACTCAATGGGCAGCAGTGATCAGTTTATAATGATCAGTTTAGCTGGCGGATCAACTTGACATGTTCACACTAAATCATCCTTAACTTTTGATATAGAGCTCAGAATGATACCAATCCAAGGCCCATGTTAAGATAGCTGAATTTTCCATATTTCGACAAAATTTGGAACACAAATTGAGACAAAAAAGCGTCCAAGTTATTCAATATATCCCAAATTGCGTGATGCCATGTTTTATGCTTCATTTATAAGCCTTTACTCTATGAGCAACAATGATCAGTTTAGAATGATCACTTTAACTGGCTGATAAACTGACGTGTCAGCACTAAATCGTCCGTAGCTTTTGATTTAGAGCTCTGAAACACACAAATCCAATGCCAACGTTAATCTAGCTCAATTTTCTGTATTGCAACAAAATTTGAGACAATAATAGATATGAAAAAGCATCCAAGTAATCCAATCTATCCAAAACGGTGTGATGCCACGCATTAGGATTCATTTATAATCCTTTACTCAATGAGCACCAATGATCAGCTTAGAATGATCACTTTAACTGGCCCATCAACTTGACATATCCACACTAAATCGTCCGTAACTTTTGATTTATAGCTCTGAATTACACGAATCCAATGTCCACGGTAAGCTATCTTAATTTTCTATTTTTGTCAAAATTTAAGATAGAAATAGAGACGACGAAGCGTACAAGTAATCCAATCCATCCAAACTGCTTGATGTCATGCACTATGCTTCATTTATAAGACTTTACTTAATGAGCGCCAGTGATCAGTTTAGAATGATCAGTTTAACTGGCCGATCAACTTGACATATCCGCACTAAATCTTCTATAACTTTTGATTTAGAGCTCAAAATGACACGAATCCAATTCCAACATTAAGCTTGCTCAATTTATAAGTTGTTACAAAGTTTGAGACAGAACTAGATCCGACAAAGCGTCCAAGTAATCCAATCTATCTCAGACGGCTTGATGTCATGCATTATGCTTCATTTATAAGCATTTACTCAATAAACAGGAATGATCAGTTTTGAATAATCATATTAACTGGCCGATCAAATTGATATGTCCGCAATAAACTGTTCATAACTTTTCATTTAGAGCTCAAAATGACACGAATCCAATGTCACGTTAATCTAGCTCAATTTTTATATTTTGACAAAATTTGAGCAAGAAATAGAGACGACAAAGCGACCAATTAATCCAATCTATCCAATCTGCTTGATGCCATGCTTTATGCTTCATTTAAAAGGCTTTACTTAATGAGCACCAATGATCTGTATAGAATGATCACTTTAACTGGCCACTCAACTTGACATGTCCGCACTAAATTGTCTGTAGCTTTTGATTTAGAGCTCAGAATGAGACGAAACCAATGCCCACGTTAAGCTAGCTCAATATTCTATATTTTAACCAAATTTGAAACAGAAATAGAGACCAAAAAGCATCCAATTAATCCAATCTCTCGAAAAATCTTTGATGTCATGCATTATGCTTCATTTATAAGCCTTTAATCAATGAGCACCAATGATCAGTTTAGAATAATCATATTAACTGACTGATCAACTTGACATGTCTGGGTTAAATCATCCATACCTCTTGATTTGAGCTCATATTGACATGAATCGATTGCCCACGTTAAGCTAGATAAATTTTCTATATTTTGAGAAAATTTGAGACAGAAGTAGAGATTACAAAGCGTCCAAGTAATCCAATCTATCCCAAACATAGTGATGCCTTTCTTTAGGCTTCATTGATAAGCCTTTAGTTAATGAGCCCCAATGATCAGTTTAGAATGATCATTTTAACTGGTGATCAACTGGACATGTTCGCACTAAATCCTCCATAACTTTTGATTTAAAGCTCATAATGACATGAATCAAATGCCCACGTTAAGCTAGCTCAATTCTCTATATTTTGACAAAATTGGAAACAGAAATACAGCCAACAAAGCGTCCAAGTAATCCAATTTATAACAAACTTGGTGATGCCATGCTTTATACTTAATTTATAAGCCCTTACTTAATGAGCACCAATGATCAGTTTATAATGATTACTTTAACTGGTCGATCAACTTGACATGTATGCACCAAATCGTGCGTAACTTTTGATTTAGAACAAAATTTAAGACATAAATAGATACGACAAAGCGTCCAAGTAATACAATCTATCCAAAACTTTGTGGTGTCATGCATTATGCTTCATTTATAAACTTTACTCAATGAGCACCAATGTTCAGTTTAGAATGTTGAGTTTAACTGGCTGATCAACTTGACATGTATGCACTAAATCGTCCGTATTTTTTTATTATTAGCTCATAATGACACGAATCTAATGCTCACATTAAGCTAGTTCAATTTTCGATTTCGTGACAAATTTTGAGACAAAACTAGATTCGACAAAGCGTCCAAGTAATCCAATCTATCACAAACAGCGTGATGTCATGCCTTATGCTTCATTTATAAGCTTTTACTCAATGAGCTCAATAATCAGTTTAAAATGATCATTTTAACTGGCCGATCAACTTGACATGTCTGCACTAAATCGTCTGTAACTTTTGATTTAGGGTTCCAAATGTTACGAATCCAATGCCAACCTTAAGCTAGTTCAATTTTCAATATTTTGACAAAATTTGAGATAGAAATAGAGACCACAAAGCGTTTAAGTAATCCAATCTATCCCAAATAGCGTAATGCCATGCTTTGTGGTTCAGTTATAAGCCTTTAGTTAATGAGCACCAATAATCAGCTTAGAATTATCACTTTAACTGGCCGATCAAATTGACATGTCCGCACTAAATTGTGTGTAACTTTCGATTTAGAGCTCAGAAACACATGAATCGAATGCCCATGTTAGGCTTGCTCAAATTTCTATATTGTAACAAAATTGAAGACAGAACTAGATACACCAAAGCGTCCAAGTAATCTAATCTATCCAAAACTGTGTGATGTCTTGTATTATGCTTAAGTGACAAGCCTTTACTCAATGGGCACCAATGATCCGTTTATAATGATCAATTTAACTGGCCGATCAACTTGACATGTCTGCTCTAAATTGTCTGTGACATTTGTTTTAGAGCTTAGAATGACACGAATCCAATGCCTACGTTAAGCTAGCTCAATTTTCTATAGTTTGCCAAAATTTGGAAAGGAAATAGAGACGAAAAACCATCCAAGTAATCCAGTTTATCCCAAATTACGTGATGCCATGGTCTATGCTTCACTTATAAGCCTTTAGATAATGAGCACCAATGATCAGTTTACAATGATCACTTTAACTAGCCGATCAACTTGACATGTCTGTACTAAATCGTCCTTAACTTTTGATTTAGAGCTCAGAAACACACGAATCCAATGCCCACATTAAGCTAGCTCAAGTTTCTACTTTGTAAAAAAATTTGAGACAGAAAGAGATATGACAAAGCGTCCAAGTAATGCAATTGATCTAGAACTGTGTGATACCTTGCAGTATGCTTCTTTTATAAGCCTTGACTCAATGAACACCAATGATCGGTTTAAAATGATCACTTTAACAGGCCGATCAACTTGACACTAAATCATCCATAACTTTTGATTTAGAGCTCAGAATAACACGAATCCAATGCCCATGTTAAACTAGCTCAATTCTCTATTTTGGACAATATATTAGACATAAATAGGGACGAAAAAATGTCCAAGTAATGTAATTTATCCAAACTGCTTGATGCCATGCTTTATGATTCATTTATAAGCCTTTACTGAATGAGCACCAATGATCTGTATAGAATGATCACTTTAACTAGCCACTCAACTTGACATTTCCGCACTTAATCATTCGTAACTTTTGATTTAGAGCTCATAAAGATACGAATTCAATGCTCACGTTAAGCTAGATAAATTTTCTATATTGTAACAATATTTGAGACAAATAGATATGACAAAGGGTCTAAATAATGCAATCTATAAAAAACTGTTTGATGTCATGTGTCATGCTTCATTTATAAGCCTTTACTTAATGAGCAACAATGATCAGTTTAGAATAATCATATTAACTGGCCGATAAATTTGACATATCCTCAGTAAATCGTCCCTACCTCTTGATTTGAGCTCATAATGACACGAATTGAATTCCCACATTAAGTTAGATAAATCTTCTATATTTTAACAAAATTCAAGAAAGAAGTAGAGACGACAAAGCGTCCAAGTAATCCAATCTATCCTAAACTGTGTGATGCCATTCTTTAGGCTTCATTTATAAGCCTTTAGTTAATGAGTAGCAATGATCAGTTTAGAATGATCACTTTAACTGGCTGATCAACTTGACATGTCCGCATTAAATGGTCCGTAACGTTTGATTTAAAGCTCTGAATGACACGAATCCAATGCCCACGTTAAGCTATCTCAATTCTCTATATTTTGACAAAATTTGAGACAAAAATAGAGATGACCAAGCATCCAAGTAATCCAATCCATCCAAACTGTGTGATGGCATGCATTATGCTTCATTTATAAGAGTTTTTGTAATGAGCACCAATGATGAATTTAGAATGATCACTTTAACTGGCCGATCAACTTTACATGTCTGCCGTAAATAGTTCGTAATTTTTTATTTAGAGCTCAGAATTTGAGACAGAAATGATACGACAAGGCATCCAATTAATTCAATATATCCAAAATTGTGTGATGTCATGCATTATGCTTCATTTATAAGCCTTTACTTAATGAGCACCAATGATGAATTTAGAATGATCACTTTAACTGGCGAAACAACTTGACATGTCTGCACTAAATGGTGCGTAACTTTGAATATTGTGACAAAACTTGACACGAATCCAATGCCAAGGTTAAGCTAGCTCAATTTTAAATATTGTGACAAAATTTGAGACAGAACTAGATACGAAAAAGCGTCAAAGTAATCCAATCTATCTTAAACTTAGTGATGCCATGCATTATGCTTCATTTATAAGCCTTTACTCAATGAACACCAATCATCAGTTTAGAATATTCACTTTAACTGGCTGATCAACTTGACATTTCTGCACTATATCGTCCATAACTTTTGACTTAGAGCTTAAAATGATACGAATCCAATGCCCATGTTAAGCTAGCTCAATTCCCTATATTTTGACAAAATTTGAAACAGAAATAGAGACGAAAACGCGTCAAGTGATCCAATTTATCCAAACTGCTTGATGCCATGCTTTATGCTTCATTTATAAGCCTTTACCTAATGTGCACCAACTTGACATGTCCACACTAAATCGTCCGTAGCTTTTGATTTAGAGATCAGAATGATACGAATCCAATGCTCACATTAAGCTAGATCAAGTTTCTATATTATACAATATTTTAGACAGAAATAGATACGACAAAACATCCAAGTAATGCAATCTATCTAAAACTTCTTGATACCATGCATTATGCTTCATTTATAAGCCTTTACTCAATGAGCACCATTGATCAATTTAAAATAATCATATTAACTGCCCGATCAACTTGACATGTCCTCAGTAAATCGTCCTTACCTCTTGATTTTAGCTCATAATGACACGAATCGAATTCCCACGTTAAGCTAGATAAATGTTTTATATTTTGACAAAATTTGAGATAGAAGTAGAGATGACAAAGCGTACAAATAATCCAATCTATCCTAAACTGCATGATACCATTCTTTAGGCTTCATTTATAAGCCTTTAGTTAATGACCACCGATGATCAGTTTAAAATGATCACTTTAACTGGCTGATCAACTTGACATGTCCGCACTAAATCGTCCGTAACTCTTGATTCAAAGCTCAGAATGACATGAATCCAATACCCACGTTAAGCTATCTCAATTATCTATATTTTGACAAAATTTGGGACAAAAATAGAGACGACAAAGCATCCAAGTAATCCAATCCATCTAAACTTTATGATGTCATGCATTATTCTTCATTTATAAGAGTTATTTTTATTGCGCACCAATGATGAATTTAGAATGATCACTTTAACTGGCCGATCAATTTGACATGTCCACCCTAAATTGTTCCTAACTTTTGATTTAGAGCTCAGAATGACACGAATCCAATGCCCACGATAAGTTAGCTCAATTTTATATATTTTGACAAAATTTGAGACAGAACTAGATACGATAAAGCGTAGAAGTAATCCAATCTATCTCAAATTGCGTGATGCCATACATTATGCCTCATTTATAAGCCTTTACTCAATGAACACCAATGATCACTTTAACTGGCTGATGAAATTGACATATCACACTAAATCGTCAATAACTTTCGGTTTATAGCTCAGAATGACACGAATCTAATGCCCACGTTAAGCTAGATAAATTTTCTAAGTTTTGAAAAAATTTGAGACAGAAATAGAGACGAAAAAGCTCCAAGTAATGCAATCTATCCAAGCTGCTTGATGCCATCCTTTATGCTTCATTGATAAGCCATTACTAAATGAGCACGAGTGATCTGTATATAATGATCACTTTAACTAGACACTCAACTTAACATGTCTGCACTAAATCGCCCTTAACTTTTGATTTAGAGCTCAGAATGACACGAATCCAACCCTCACGTTAATCTAGATCAATTTTCTATATTATAACAATATTTTAGATAGAAATAGATACGACGAAGTGTCCAAGTAATCCAATATATCGAAAACTGTTTGATGCCATGCATTATGCTTGATTTATAAGCCTTTTTGTTAATGAGCCCTTTGACTGGCCAATCAATTTGACATGTCCTCAGTAAATCGTCCGTAGCTCTTGATTTGAGCTCATAATGACACAAATCGAATGCCCACATTAATCTGGATAAATGTTCTACATTATGACAAAATTTGAGACCGAAGTAGAGACGACAAAGTGCCAAGTAATCCAATCTATACCAAAATGTGTGATGCCATTCTTTAGGCTTCATTTATAAGTCTTTAGTTAATGAGCCCCAATGATCAGTTTAGAATGATCATTGTAACTGGCCGATCAACTTGTCGTGTCCGTACTAAATCGTCCATAACTTTTGATTTAAAGCTCAGAATCACACGAATCCAATGCCCACATTAAGCTATCTCAATTCTCTCTATTTTGACAATTTTTGAGACACAAATAGAGGCGACAAAGCGTCCAAGTAATCCAATATATACCAAACTGCGTAGCGCCATGCTTTATGCTTCATTTTCAAGGCTTTACTTAATGAGCACCAATGATCAGTTTAGAATGATCAGTTTAACTCGCCGATCAACTTGACATGTATGCACTAAATCGTCCGTAACTTTTGATTTAGAGCTTAGAAACACACGAATCGAGTGCCCACGTTAACTTAGATCAATTTTCTATATTGTGACAGATTTTGAGATAGAAATAGATAAGACAAAGCGTCCAAGTAAACCAATATATCGAAAAGTGTGTGTTGCCATCCATTATGCTTCATTAATAAGCCTTTACTCAAGAGCACCAATGATCAGTTTAGAATGATGACTTCAGTTGGCCGATCAACTTGACATGACCGCATTAAATTGTTCGTAACTTTTGATTTAGAGATCAGAATGACACAAATCAATTGCCCACGTTAAGCTAGCTCAATTTCTATATTGTGAAAATTTTTGAGATAGAAATAGATATGAAAAGCGTCCAACTAATCCAATCCATCCCAAACTGCGTGATGCCATGCACTAATTTTCATTCATAAGCTTTTACTCAATGAGCACCAATAATCAGTTTAAAATCATTATTTTAACTGGTCGATCAACTTGTCATGTATGCACTATATCATTCATAACTTTTGATTTATAGCTCAAAATGACACGAATCCATTACCCACATTAAGCTAGTTCAATTTTCAATATTGTGATAAAATTTGAGACATAAGTAGATATGCCAAAGCGTCCAAGTAATCCAATCTATCCCAAGCTGCGTGATGTCATGCCTTACACTTCATTTATAAGGCTTTACTCAATGAGCACCAATAATCAGTTAGGAATTATCACTTTAACTGACCGATCGACTTAACATGTACGCCCTATATCGTCCGTACCTATTGATTTAAAGCTCGGAATAACACGAATCCAATGCCCACGTTAAGCTAGCTCAGTTTTCTATATTTTGTCAAAATTTGAGACAGAAATAGAGACGATAAAGTGTCCAAGTAATCCAATCTATCCCACGTTATAATCAATGCCCACGTTAAGCTAGCTCAGCTTTCTATATTTTGTCAAAATTTCAGACAGAAATAGAGACGATAAAGTGTCCAAGTAATCCAATCTAACATGTACGCCCTATATCGTCCATACCTACTGATTTAAAGCTCGGAATGACATGAATCCAATGCCCACGTTAAGCTAGCTCAGTTTTCTATATTTTGTCAAAATTTGAGACAGAAATAGAGACGATAAAGTGTCCAAGTAATCCAATCTATCCCAAACAGCTTGAGGACATGCATTATGCTTCATTTATAAGCCTTTACGTATTGGGCACCAATGATCAGTTTTGAATGATCAGTTTAACAGGCCAATCAGCTTGACATTTCTGCACTAAATCATCCGTAACTTTTGATTAGAGCTCAGAATGATACGAATCCAATGCCCACTTAAGGTAGCTCAATTTTCTATATTTTGACAAAATTGGGAACAGAAATAGAGACGACAAACCAACCAAGTAATCAAATCTATCCCAAATTGTGTGATGCCATGCTTTATGCTTTATTTATTAGCCTTTACTTAATGAGCACCAGTGATCAGTTTGGAATTATCACTTTAATTGGTCGATCAACTTGACATATCCACACTACATCATATGTAACTTTTGATTTAGAGCTCATAATGACACTAATCCAATGCCCACGTTAATCTAGCTCAATTTTCTCTATTTTGACAAAATTTGGAACAGAAATGGAGATGACAATGTGCCCAAGTACTCGAATCTATCCCAAATTATGTGATGTCATGTGATACAAGCCTTGATTCAAGGATGTATGCGCGTGGGCTGTTTGTAGAAGATTAGGTGAGAAACTCAACCTTAGGCTTCTGGATGGGGGTTTCTGGTTGGTAAAAGATGGAAGGGTGAAGTGAACCACACGAGGGGTGATGAACCTCGTGATAAATCACAAACTTAGAGCTAGGAGGGCTGGTATCAACTAGGTTNCATATCAACTTCACATGTCCGCACTAAATTGTCCATAACTTTTGATTTAGAGCTCCGAATGACACAAATCCAATGGCCACTTAAGCTAGCTAAATTTTCTATATTTTAACAAAATTTTGAACACAAAAAGAGACAACAAAGCGCCCAAGTACTCGAGTCTATCCCAAATTGCGTGATGTCATGCCTTATGTTTCATTTATAAGCCTTCACTTAATGAGCACCAATGATCAGTTTAGAATGATCACTTTAACTGGCCGATCAACTTGACTTGTCCACACTAAATCGTCTGTAGGTTTTGATTCAGAGCTTGTTCAGAACGATACGAATCCAATTCCCACATTCACAGCTCAATTTTCTATATTCTGACAAAATTTGAGACAAAAATAGAGATGACAAAGCGTCCAAGTAATCCAATGTATCCCGAACTATGTGATGCCATGCTTTATGCTTCATTTATAAGCCATTACTTAATGACACCAATGATCAGTTTTGAATGATCACTTTAACTGGCCAATCAACATGACATGTCTACACTAAATCGTTCGTAACTTTTGATTTAGAGCTCACAAACACACGAATATAATGCCCACGTTAAGAGCTCAATTTTCTATATCATAATAAAATTTGAGACAGAAATATATATGACAAAGCGTCTAAATAATCCAATCTATTAAAAACTCTATGATGCCATGCATTATGCTTCATTTATAAACCTTTACTCAATGAGCACCAATTATTAGTTTAGACTGATCACTTTAACTGGCCGATCAACTTCAGATGTCCGCACTAAATCGTCCGTAACTTTTGATTTAGAGATCATAATGACATGAATCCAATGCCCACGTTAAGCTAGCTCAATTTTCTATTGTAACTGAATTTGAGACAAAAATAGATACGACAAAGCGTCCGACTAATCCAATCTATCCAAATCTGTTAATCTATGCATTATGCTTCATTTATAAGCCTTTACTTAATGAGCACCAAAGATTATGTTTAGAATGAGCTCTTTAAATGGCCGATCAACTTGACATGTCCGCACTAAATCGTCCGTAACTTTTGATTTAGGGCTTAGAATGACACAAATCCAATGCCCACATTAAGCTACCTCAATTTTATATATTATAACAATATTTGAGACAGAAATAGATACGACAAAGCGTTCAAGTAATCCAATCTATCGAAAACTGTTTGATGCCATGCATTATGTTTCATTTATAAGCCTTTACTCAATGAGCACCAAAGATCAGTTTAGAATGATCCCTTTAACAGGCCGATAAACTCTACATGTATGCACTAAATCGTCCATATCTTTTGATTTAGAGCTTAGAAACACATGAATCCAATGCCCACGTTAAGGTAGCTCAATTTACTATATTGTAACAAGATTTGAGACTCAAATCGATACGAAAAAGTATCCAAGTCATCCAATCTAACATAAAACTGCGTGATGCCATGCATTATGCTTCATTTATACGCCTTTACTCAATGAGCACTAATGATCACTTTAGAATGATCCCTTTAATTGGCCGATCAACTTGACATGTCCACACTAAATCATCCATAAGTTTTGATTTAGAGCTCAGAATTACATGAATCCAATACCCATTTTAAGGTAGCTCAATTCTCTATTTTTGAAAAAATGTGAGACAGAAATGGGGACAATAAAGCGTCCAAGTAATCCAATCTATCCCAAACAGCTTGATGCCATACATTAGTCTTTATTAGTAAGCCTTTATTTAATGAGCACCAATGATCAGTTTAGAATGATCACTTTAACTGGCCGATCAACTTGACATGTCCGCACTAAATTGTCTGTAACTTTTGAATTAGAGCTCGGAATGACACAAAACAGTGCCCACGTTAAGCTAGCTCAATTTTCTATATTGTGACTAAGTTGGAGACAAAAATAGAGACTACAAAGAGTACAACTAATTTAATACATCCAAAACTGCGTGATGACATGCTTTGTGCTTCATTTATAAGCCTTTACTTAATGAGCATCACTGATCAGTTTTGAATGATCACTTTAACTGGCTGATCAACTTGACATTTCCGCACTACATCGTCCCTAACTTTTGATTTAGAATTCAGAATGACACGAATCCAATGCCCACGTTAAGGTAGCTCAATTCTCAATTTTTTGACAAAATTTGAGACAAAAATAGAGATGAGAAAGCGTACAAGTAATCCAATATATCCCAAACTGTGTGATGCCATGCTTTATGCTTCATTTATAAGCCTTTACTTAATAAGCACCAATAATCAGTTTAGATTTATCACTTTAACTGGCCGATGAACTTGACATGTACGCACTAAATCGTCCGAAACTTTCATTTAGAACTCGGAATGACACGAATATCGTGCCCACATTAAGCTAGCTCTATTTTTATATTGTGACAAAGTTTGAGACAAAAATAGAGACGACATAGCATACAAGAAATCCAATCTATCTCAAACAGCGTGATGCCATGTTTTATGCTTCATTTATAACCCTTTACTCAATGAGCACCAATGATCAGTTTAGAATGATCACTTTTAGTGGCCGATCAACTTGACATGTCCGCACTAAATCATCCGTAACTTCTGATTTACAGCTCAGTATGACACGAATCCAATGGCCATTTAAGCTAGCTCAATTTTCTATATTTTAACAAAATTTGGAACAGAAATGGAGACGACAAAGCGCCCAAGTACTCGAATCTATCCCAAATTTGCGTGATGTCATGCCATATGTTTCATTTATAAGCCTTCACTTAAGGAGCACCAATGATCAGTTTAGAATGATCACTTTATCGGGCCAATCAACTTAACTTATCCGCACTAAATCGTCTGTAGGTTTCGATTTAGAGCTCAGAATAACGCGAATCCAACGCCCACGTAAAGATAGCTCAGTTTTCAATATTGTGACAAAATCTATGGCAAAAATAGAGATGACAAAGCATCCAAGTAATCCAATCTATCACCAACTATGTGATGCCATGCATTATGCATCATTTATAAGCCTTTTCTTAACGAGCACCAATGATCAGTTTAGAATAATCACTTTAACTGGCCGATCAACTTGACATGTTTGCACTAAATCGTTCTTACTTTTGATTTAGAGCTCACAAACACCCGAATATAATTCCCACGTTAAGGTAGCTCAATTTTCTAAATCATAACAAAATTTGAGACAGAAAAAGATATGACAAAGCGTTTAAGTAATCCAATCAATTCAAAACTGTATTATGACATGCATTATGCTTCATTTATAAGCCTCTACTCAATGAGCACCAATGATTAGTTTAGAATGATCATTTTAACTGGCTGATCAACTTCACATATCCACACTAAATCGTCCGTAACTTTTGATTTAGAGAACATAATGACACGAATCCAATGTCCACGTTAAGCTAGCTCAATTTTCTATATTTTGACGAAATTTAAGACTGATATAGAGACGAAAAAGCGTCAAAGTAATCGAATCCATCCAAACAGCTTGATGTCATGCATTATGCTTCATTTATAAGCCTTTACCTAATGAGCACCAATGATTTGTTTAGAATGATCTCTTTAAATGGCTAATAACCTTGACATAACCGCACTAAATCATCCATAACTTTTGATTTAGAGATTAGAACGACACGAATCCAATGGCCATGTTAAGCTACCTCAGTTTTATATATTATAAAATATTTGAGATAGAAATAGATACAAAAAAGCATCCAAGTAATCCAATCTACCGAAAACTGTTTGATGCCATGCATTATGTTTCATTTATAGGCCTTTACTCAATGAGCCCCAATGATCAGTTTACAGTTTTCTATATTTTAACAAAATTTGGAACAGAAATAGAGACAACATAGTACCCAAGTACTCGAATCTATCCCAAATTGTGTGATGTCATGCCTTATGTTTCATTTATAAGCATTCACTTAATAAGCACCAATGATCAGTTTAGAATTATCACTTTAACTAGGCGATCAACTTGACACGTCTGCACTAAATCGTCCGTAACTTTTAATTTTGAGCTTTGAAACACACGAATCCAATGGGCATGCTAATATAGCTCAATTTCTATTGTAACTAAATTTGAGACAGAAATAGATATGACAAAGCATCCAAGTAATCCAATCTATCCAAAAATGTGTGATGCCATGCATTATGCTTCATTTATAAGCCTTCACTCAATGAGCACCAATGATCAGTATAGAATGATCACTTTTAGTGGCCGATCAACTTGACATGTCCGCACTAAATCGTCCGGAACTTTTGATTTAGAGCTCAGAATGACACGAATCCAATGGCCACTTAAGCTATCTCAATTTCCTATATTTTAACAAAATTTGGAACAGAAATAAAGACCACAAAGCGCCCAAGTACTGTAATCTATCCCCAATTGTGTGATGTCATGCCTTATGTTTCATTTATAAGGCTTCACTTAATAAGCACCAATGATCAGTTTAAAATTATCACTTTAAGTATCCGATCAACTTGACATGTCTGCACTAAATCGTCCGTAACTTTTGATTTAGAACTCGGAAACACCGAATCCAATGCCCACGTTAATATAGCTCAATTTCTATTGTAACTAAATTTGAGACAGAAATGACAAAGCGTCCAAGTAATCCAATCTATCCAAAACTGTGTGATGCCATGCATTATGCTTCATTTATAAGCCTTTACTCTATGAGCACCAATGATCAGTTTAGAATGATCATTTTTAGTGGCCGATCAACTTGACATGTCCGCACTAAATCGTCTGTAACTTTTGATTTAGAGCTCAGAATGACACGAATCCAATGGCCACTTAAGGTAGCTAAATTTTCTATATCTTAACAAAATTTGGAACAGAAATAGAGACAACAAAGCACCCCAGTACTCGAGTCTTTCCCAAATTGCATGATGTCATGCCTTATGGTTCATTTATAAGCCTTCACTTAATAAGCACCAATGATCAGTTTAGAATTATCACTTTAATTAGCCAATGAACTTGACATGTCTGCACTAAATTGTCTGTAACTTTTGATTTAGATCTCGGAAACACACGAATCTAATCCCACGTTAATATAGCTCAATTTTTATTGTAACTAAATTTGAGACAGAAATAGATATGACAAAGCGTCCAAGTAATCCAATCTATCCAAAACTGTGTGATGCCATGCATTATGCTTCATTTATAAGCCTTTACTCAAGGAACATCAATGATCAGTTTAGAATGATCACTTTATCTGGCCGATCAACTTGACTTATCCGCACTACATCGTCTGTAGGTTTTGATTTAGAGCTCAGAATAACGCGAATCCAATGCCCATGTTAAGATAGCTCATTTTTTTATATTGTGACAAAATTTGTGGCAAAAATAGAGACGACAAAGCATCCAAGTAATGCAATCTATCACAAACTATGTGATGCCATGCTTTATGCATCATTTATAAGCCTTTTCTTAATGAGCACCAATGATCAGTTTAAAATGATCACTTTAACTGGCCGATCAACTTGACATGTCTGCACTAAATCGTTCATAACTTTTGATTTAGACTCACAAACACACGAATATAATTCCCACGTTAAGCTAGCTCAATTTTCTATATCATCAAAAAATTTGAGACAGAAATAGATATGAGAAAGCGTCTAAGTAATCAAATCTATTCAAAATTGTATGATGCCATGCATTATGCTTCATTTATAAGCCTTTACTCAATGAGCACCAATGATTAGTTTAGAATGATCACTTTAACTGGCCGATCAATTTCACATATCCGCACTAAATCGTCCGTAACTTTTGACTTAGAGCTCATAATGACACGAATCCAATGCCTATGTTAATCTTGCTCAATTTTCTATATTTTAACAAAATTTAAGACTGATATAGAGACGACAAAGCGTCCAAGTAATCGAATCCATCCAAACAGCTTGATGTCATGCATTATGCTTCATTTATAAGCCTTTACTTAATTAGCACCAATGATTTGTTTAGAATGATCTCTTTAAATGGCTGATAACCTTGACATGTCCACACTAAATCGTCCGTAACTTATGATTTAGAGCTCAGAATGACACGAATCCAATGGCTACTTAAGCTAGCTCAATTTTCTATATTTTAACAAAAATTGGAACAGAAATAGTGACGACAAAGCGCCCAAGTACTCAAATCTATCCCAAATTATGTGATGTCATGCCTTATGTTTCGTTTATAAGCTTTCACTTAATAAGCACCAATGATCAGTTTAGAATTATCACTTTAACTACCCGATCAATTTGACATGTCTGCACTAATTGTCCGTAACTTTTTATTTAGAGCTCGGAAACACACAAATCCAATGCCCACGTTAATATAGCTCAATTTCTATTGTAACTAAATTTGAGACAGAAATAGATATGTCAAATCGTCCAAGTAATCCAATCTATCCAAAACTGTGAGATGCCATGCATTACGCTTCATTTATAAGCCTTTACTCAGTGAGCACGAATGATCAGTTTAGAATGATCACTTTTGGTGGCCGATCAAGTTGACAACTCCGCACTAAATCATCCGTAACTTTTGATTTAGAGCTCAGAATGACATGAATCCAATGACAACTTAAGCTAGCTCAATTTTCTATATTTTAACAAAATTCGGAACAGAAATAGAGACGACAAAGCGCCCAAGTACTTGAATCTATCCCAAACTGTGTGATACCATGCTTTATACTTGATTTATAAGCCTTTACTTAATGAGCACTAAAATGATCATTTTAACTGGCCGATCAACTTGACATGTCCGCACTAAATCATCTATAACTTTTTATTTAGAGCTCAGAATGACACGAACCCAATGCCCAGTTAATGTAGCTCAATTTTCTATATTTTGACAAAATTGGGAACAAAAATAGAGACGACAAACCATCCAAGTAATCCAATCTATCCCAAATTGTGTGATGCCATGCTTTATGCTTCATTTATTAGCCTTTACTTAATGAGCACCAATGATTAGTTTAGAATTATCAGTTTAACTACCCGATCAACTTGACATGTCTGCACTAAATCGTCCGTAACTTTATATTTAGAGGTCGGAAACACACGAGTCCAATGCCCACGTTAATATCGCTCAATATTCTATATTGTAACAAAGTTTGAGACAAAAATAGAGATGACATAGCGCACAAGTAATCCAATCTATCTCAAACAGCGTGATGCCATGTTTTATGCTTCAGTTATAAGCCTTTACTGAATGAGCACCAATGATCAGTTTAGAATGATCACTTTTAGTGGACGATCAACTTGACATGTCCGCACTAAATTGTCCGTAACTTTTGATTTAGAGCTCAGAATGACACGAATCCAATAGCCACTGAAGCTAGCTCAATTTTCTATATTTTAACAGAATTTGGAATAGAAATAGAGACGATAAAGCGCCCAAGTACTCGAATCTATCGCAAATTGCGTGATGTCATGCCTTATGTTTCATTTATAAGCCTTCATTTAAAGAGCACCAATGATCAGTTTAGAATGATCACTTTATCGGGCCGATAAACTTGACTCGTCCGCACTAAATCGTCTGTAGGTTTTGATTTACAGCTCAGAATAACGCGAATCCAATGCCCACGTTAAGATAGCTCAATTTTCTATATTGTGACAAAATCTATGGCAAAAATAGAGACGACAAAGCATCCAAGTAATCCAATCTATCACGAACTATGTGATGCCATGCATTATGCATCATTTATAAGCCTTTTCTTAATGAGCACCAATGATCAGTTTAGAATGATCACTTTAACTGGCCGATCAACTTGACATGTCTGCACTAAATCATTCTTAAATTTGATTTAAAGCTCACAAAAACACGAATATAATGCCCACGTTAAGCTAGCTCAATTTTCTATATCATAACAAAATTTGAGACAGAAATAGATATGACAAAGTGTTTAAGTAATCCAATCAATTCAAAACTGTATTATGACATGCAGTATGCTTAAATTATAAGCCTCTACTCAATGAGCACCAATGATTAGTTTAGAATGATCACTTTAACTGGCCGATCAACTTCACATATCGCACTAAATCATCCGTAACTTTTGATTTAGAGCTCCTAATGACACGAATCCAATGCCCACGTTAAGCCAGCTCAATTTTCTATATTTTGATAAAAATTTAAGACTAATATAGAGACGAAAAAGCATCGAAGTAATCGAATCCAGCCAAACAGCTTGATGTCATGCATTATGCTTCATTTATAAGCCTTTACTTAATGAGCACCAATGGTTTGTTTAGAATGATCTCTTTAAATGGCTAATAACCTTGACATGTCCGCACTAAATCGTCCATAACTTTTGACTTAGAGATTAGATTGACATGAATCCAATGGCCACGTTAAGCTACCTCAGTTTTATATATTATAAAATATTTGAGATAGAAATAGATATGAAAAAGCATCCAAGTAATCGAATCTACCGATAACTGTTTGATGTCATTCATTATGTTTCATTTATAAACCTTTACTCAATGAGCCCCAATGATCAGTTTATAATGATCACTTTAACTTTCCGATCAACTCTCATTCTAAACTTGAAATGTCCGCACTAAATCATCCGTAACTTTTTATTTAGAGCTCGGAATGACACGAATAGAGTGCCCACGTTAAGCTAGCTCAATTTTCTACATTGTGACAAAATTTATGACAAACATAGAGACGACAAAGCGTCAACTAATCCAGTCTATCACAAACTATGTGATGACATGCATTATGCAACATTTATAAGCCTTTTCTTAATGAGCACCAATGATCAGTTTAGAATGATCACTTTAACTGGCCGATCAACTTGACATGTCTGCACTAAATCGTTCGTAACTTTTGATCTAGAGCTCACAAACACACGAATATAATGCCCACGTTAAGCTAGCTCAATTTTATATATCATAATAAAATTTGAGACAGAAATAGATATGACAAAGCGTCTAAGTAATCCAATCTATTCAAAACTGTATGATGCCATGCATTATGCTTCATTTATAAGGCTTTACTCAATAAGCACCAATGATTAGTTTAGAATGATCATTTTAACTGGCCGATCAACTTCACATATCCACACTAAATCGTCCGTAACTTTTGATTTAGAGCTCATAATGACACGAATCCAATGCCCACGTTAAGCTAGCTCATTTTTCTATATTTTGACAAAATTTAAGACTTATATAGAGACGACAAAGCGTCCAAGTAATCGAATCCATCCAAACAGCTTGATGTCATGCTTTATGTTTCATTTATAAGCCTTTACTTAATGAGCACCAATGATTTGTTTAGAATGATCTCTTTAAATGGCTAATAACCTTGACATGTCCGCACTAAATCGTCCATAACTTTTGATTTAGAGCTTAGAATGACATGAATCCAATGGCTAGGTTAAGCTACCTAAGTTTTATATATTATAAAAGATTTGAGATAGAATTAGATACGATAATGCGTCCAAGTAATCCATTCTACCGGAAACTTTTTGATGCCATGCATTATGCTTCATTTATAAGCCTTTACGCAATGAGCCACAATGATCAGTTTATAATGATCACATTAACTTGCCGATCAACTCTACATGTACGCATTTATAAGGCTTTACTCAATGAGCACCAATAATCAGTTAGGAATGATCACTTTAACTGGCTGATCGACTTGACATGTCCGCCCTAAATTGTCCGTACTTATTGATTTACAGCTCGGAATGGCACGAATCCAATGCCCACGTTAAGCTAGCTCAATTTTCTATATTTTGTCAAAATTTGACATAGAAATAGAGATGACTAAGTTTGCAAGCAATCCATTCTATCCCGAACAGCTTGATGACATGCATTATGCTTCATTTATAAGCCTTTACTTATTGAGCACCAATGATCAGTTTTGAATGATCACTTAAACTGGCCGATCAACTTGACATTTATGCACTAAATCGTCCGTAACTTTTGATTAGAGCTCAGAATGATACGAATCCAATGCCCACTTAAAGTAGCTCAATTTTCTATATTTTGACAAAATTGGGAACAGAAATAGAGACGGCAAACCATCCAAGCAATCAAATCTATCCCAAATTGTGTGATGTCATGCTTTATGCCTCATTTATTAGCCTTTACTGAATGAGCACCAATGATCAGTTTAGAATTATCACTTTAACTGCCCGATCAACTTGACATGTCTGCACAATATCGTCTTTAACTTTTCATTTAGCGCTCGGAAACACACGAATCCAATACCCACATTAATCTAGCTCAGTTTTCTATATTGTAACAGAATTTGAGACATAAATAGATATGACAAAGCGTCCAAGTATTCCAATCTATCCAAAACTGTGTGATGCCATGCATTATGCTTCATTTATATGCCTTTACTCAATGAGCACCAATGATCAGTTTGGAATGATCACTTTTAGTGGCCGATCAACTTGACATGTCCGCACTAAATTGTCTGTAACTTTTGATTTAGAGCTCAGAATGACACGAATCCAATGGCCACTTAAGCTATCTCAATTTTCAATTTTTTAACAAAATTTGGACCATAAATAGAGACGACAAAGCGCCCAAGTACTCGAATCTATCCCAAATTGCGTGATGTCATGCCTTATGTTTCATTAATAAGCCTTCACTTAATGAGCACCAATGATCAGTTTAGAATTATCACTTTAACTGGCCGATCAACTTGACTTGTACGCACTAAATCGTCTGTAGGTTTTGATTCGGAGCTCAGAACGATACGAATCCAATGCCCATATTAAGATAGCTCAATTTTCTATATTGTGAAAAAATATGAGGCAAAAATAGAGATGACAAAGCGTCGAAATAATCCAATCTATCCCAAACTATGTGATGCCATGCTTTATGCATCATTTATAAGCCATTACTTAATGACACCAATGATTAGTTTAGAATGACCACTTTAACTGGCCGATCAACTTGCCATGTCTGCACTAAATCGTTCGTAACTTTTGATTTAGACCTCACAAACAAACGAATATAATGCCCACGTTAAGCTAGCTCAATTTTCTATGTCATAACAAAATTTGAGACAGAAATAGATATGACAAAGTGTCTAAATAATCCAATCTATTCAAAACTCTATGATGCCATGCATTATGCTTCATTTATAAGCCTTTACTCAATAAGAACCAATTATTTGTTTAGAATGATCACTTTAACTGGCCGATCAACTTCACATGTCCGCACTAAATCGTCCGTAACTTTTGATTTAGAGATCATAATGACAGGAATCCAAAGCCCACGTTAAGCTAGCTCAATTTTCTATTGTAACTGAATTTCAGACAAAAATAGATACGACAATGCGTGCGAGTAATCCAATCTATCCAAAACTATGTGATGCCATGCATTATGCTTCATTTATAAGCCTTTACATAATGAGCACCAATGATTAGTTTAAAATGATCTCTTTAAATGGCCAATCAACTTGACATGTCCGCACAAAATCGTCCGTAACTTTTGATTTTGGGCTTACAATGACACAAATCCAATGCCCACATTAAGCTACCTCAGTTTTATATATTAGAACAATATTTGAGACAGCAATAGATACAACAAAGCGTCTAAGTAATCCAATCTATCGAAAACTATTTGATGCCATGCATTATGCTTCATTTATAAGCCTTTACTCAATGAGCACCAAAGATCAGTTTAGAATGATCACTTTAACAGGCCGATCAACTCTACATGTACGCATAAAATCGTCGGTATCTTTTGATTTATAGCTATGAAACACATGAATCCAATGCCCACGTTAAGGTAGCTCAATTTACTGTATTGTAACAAGATTTGAGACTCAAATACATACGACAAAGCATCCAAGTCATCTAATTTCATAAAACTGTGTGATGCAATGTATTATGCTTCATTTATACGCCTTTACTCAATGAGAACTAATGATCACTTTGAATGATCACTTTAACTGGCCGATCAACTTGACATTTCGGCACTAAATCGTCCGTAACTTTTGATTTAGAGCTCAGAATGATACGAATCCAATGCCCACTTAAGGTAGCTCAATTTTCTATATTTTGACAAAATTGGGAACAAAATAGAGACGACAAACCGTCCAAGTAATCCAATCTATCCCAAATTGTGTGATGCCATGCTTTATGCTTCATTTATTAGCCTTTACTTAATGAGCACCAATGATCAGTTTATAATTATCACTTTAGCTGGCCGATCAACTTGACATGTCTGCACTAAATCATCCGTAACTTTTGACTCAGAGCTCAAAAACACACGAATCCAATGCCCACGTTACTAGCTCAATTTTCTATATTGTAACAAAATTTTAGACAGAAAAAGATATGACTAAGCGTCCAAGTAATCCAATCTATCCAAAACTCTTTGATGCCATGCATTATGCTTCATATATAAGCTTTTACTCAATGAGCACCAATGATCAGTTGAGAATGATCACATTTAGTGGCCGATCAACTTGAAATGTCTGCACTAAATCGCCCATACCTTTTCATTTAGAGTTCAGAATGACACAAATCCAATGGCCATTTAAGCTAGCTCAATTTTCTATATTTTAACAAAAATTGGAACAGAAATTGAGACGACAAAGCGCCCAAGTACTCAAATTCATCCCAAATTGTGTGATGTCATGCCTTATGTTTCATTTATAAGCATTCACTTAATGAGCACCAATGATCAGTTTAGAATGATCACTTTAACTAGCCGGTCAACTTGACTTGTCTGCACTAAATCGTCTCTAGGTTTTGATTTAGAGCTCAGAATGACAAGAATCCAATGCACACGTTAAGCTAGCTCAATTTTCATGTTGTGACAAAATTTCAAACAAAAATAGAGACGAGAAAGCATCCAAGTAATCCAATCTATCCCAAACTATGTGATGCCATGCTTTATGCATCATTTATAAACCTTTACTTAATGAGCAGAAATGATAAGTTTAGAATGATCACTATAACTGTCTGATCAACTTGACATGTATGCACTAAATCGTTCGTAACTTTTGATTTAGAGCTCACAAACACACGAATCCAATGCCCACATTAAGCTAGCTCAATTTTCTATATCATAACAAAATTGGAGACACAAATAGATATGACAAAGCATCTAAGTAATCCAATCTATTCAAAACTGTATGATTCCATGCATTATGCTTCATTTATAAGCATTTACTCAATGAGCACCAATGATTCGTTTAGAATGATCACATTAACTGGCTGATCAACTTCACATGTCCTCACTAAATCGTCCGTAACTTTTGATTTAGAGCTCATAATGACACGAATCCAATGCCTACATTAAGCTTGCTCAATTTTCTATATTTTAACAAAATTTGAGACAGATATAGAGATGACAAAGCGTTCAAGTAATTGAATACCTCAAAACAGCTTGATGTCATGCATTATGTTTCATTTATAAGCCTTTACTTAATGAGCACCAATGATTAGTTTAGAATGATCTCTTTAAATGGCCGATCAACTTGACATGTGCGCACTAAATCGTCCGTAACCTTTGATTTAGAACTTAAAATGACACGAATCCAATGTCCAGGTTAAGCTACGTCAGTTTTATATATTATAACAATATTTGAGATAGAAATAGATATGACAAAGCGTGCAAGTAGTCCAATCTATCGAAAACTGTTTGATGCCATGCATTATGCTTCATTCATAAGCGTTTAATCAATGAGCACCAATGATCAGTTTAGAATGATCATTTTAACTGGCCGATCAACTCTACATGTATGCACTAAATCCTCGGTATCTTTTGATTTAGTGCTTAGAAACACATGAATCCAATGCCCACGCTAATGTAGCTCAATTTACTATATTGGAACAAGATTTGAGACTGAAATAGATACGACAAAGCATCCAAGTAATCCAATCTATCATGAAACTGTGTGATGCCATGCATTATGATTCATTTATACGCCTTTACTCAATGAGCATTAATGATCACTTTAGAATGATCCCTTTAACTGGCCGATCAACTTGACATGTCCATAGTAAATCATCAATAAGTTTTGATTTAGAGCTCAAAATTACACGAATACAGTGCCCACGTTAAGCTTGCTCAATTTTCTATATTGTAACAAAGTTTGTGACAAAAATAGAGACGACAAAGTGTACAAGTAATCAAATCTATCCCAAACTGCGTGATGCCATGCTTTATGATTCATTTATAAGCCTTTACTTAATGAGCATCAATGATCAGTTTTGAATGATCACTTTAACTGGCCGATCAACTTGACATTTCCACACTAAATCATTCGTAAATTTTGATATAGAACTCAGAATGACACGAATCCAATGCCCACGTTAAGCTACCTGAATTCTAAATTTTTTTGACAAAATTTGAGACAGAAATAGAGACGACAAAGCCTATAAGTAATCCAATCTATCTCAAGCTGCGTGATCCATGCTTTATGCTTCATTTATAAGCCTTTAGTTAATGAGGACCAATGATCAGTTTAGAATAATCACTTTAACTGGCTGATGAACTTGACATGTCCACATTAAATGATACATAACTTTTTTACTTAGTGATCAGAATGACACGAATCCAATGCCCACGTTAAGTTAGCTTAATTTTCTCTATTTTGACAAAATTTCAAACAAAAATAGAGACGAGAAAGCAACCAAGTAATCCAGTTTATAACAAACTGCGTGATGTCATGCTTTATGCTTCTTTAATAACCCTGTACTGAATGAACCAAATGATCAGTTTAGAATGATCACTTTAACAGGCCGATCAACTTGACATGTACGCACTAAATCGTCAATAACTTTTGATTTAGAGCTCAGATACACCGAAATCAAATGCCCACGTTAAGTTAGCTCAATTTTCTATATTGTAAGAAAAATTTAGATGGAAATAGATACCACAAAGTGTCCAAGTAATCCAGTATATCAAAACTGCTTGATGCCATGCATTAAGTTTAGTTATAAGCATTTATTTAATGGGCACCAATGATCAGTTTAGAGTTATCACTATAACTGGCCGTTCAAATTGACATGTGCGCAATAAATCATCCCTAACTTTTGTTTTAGGGCTTAGAAACACATGAATCCAATGCTCACATTAAGTTAGCTCAATTTTCTATATTGTAACAAAATTTGAGACAAAAATAGATGCCATGCATTATGTTTCATTTATAAGCCTTTGCTCAATGAGCACTATCGTTTAGTTTAGAATGATCATTTTAACTGCACGATCAACTTGACATGTCCCCACTAAATCATCCATAACTTTTGATTTAGAGCTCAGAATGACACGAATCCAATGCCCACGTTAAGTTAGCTTAATTTTCTGTCTTTTAACTTAATTTGAGACAGAAATAAAGATGACAAAGCGTCCAAGTAATATCTAAACTGCTTGATGTCATGCATAATGCTTTATTTATAAACCTTTATTTAATGAGCACCAATGATCACTTTGTAATGATAACTTTAACTGGGCGATCAACGTGGCATGTATGCACTAAATCGTCCGTAATTTTTGATTTAGAACTCAGAAACACAAGAATCAGATGCTTACGTTAAGCTGGCTAAATTTTCTATATTTTAACAAAATTTGAGATGAAATAGATTCGACAAAGCGTTCAATTAATCCAATCTATCCAAAACTGTGTGACCATGCATTATGCTTCATTAATAAGCCTTTTCTCAATGAGTACCAATGATCAGTTTAGAATGATCACTTTAACTGGCTTATCAACTTGACAAGTCTGCACTAAAGCATCCATAACTTTTTATTTAGAGCTCCGAATGACACGAATCCAATGCCCACGTTAAGCTAGCTCAATTTTCTATTTTTTGACAAAATGTGAGACAGAAATAGGGATGACAAAGCGTCCAAGTAATCCAATCTATCCCAAACTGGTTGATGCCATGCATTATGCTTCATTTATAAGCATTTATTTAATGCGCACCAATGATCAGTTTAGAATCATCATTTTAACAATTCGATCAACTTGACATGTCCGCACTAAATCGTCTGTAACTTTTGATTTAGTGCTCAGAATGACACGAATACAGTGCCCACGTTAAACTAGCTCAATTTTCTTTATTGTGACAAAATTTGAGACCGAAATAGATACAACAAAGCGTCCAAGTAATCCAATCCATCCCTACCTGCGTGATGCCATTCTTTCGGCTTCATTTATAAGCCTTTACTTAATGTGCACCAATGATCAGCTTTGAAAGATCACTTTAACAGGCCGATCAAATTGACATCTCCGCATTAAATTGTCCGTAACATTTGATTTAGAGCTCAAAATGACACGAATTCAATGCCCACGTTAAGCTATGTCAATTCTCTATTCTTTGACAAAATTTGATTCAAATATAGAGACGACAAAGCATAAAAGTAATCCAATCTATCCCATATTGTGTGATGCCATGCTTTATACTTCATTTATAAGCCTTTACTTAATGAGCACCAATGATCAGTTTAGAATAATCACTCTAACAGGCCGATAAACTTGACATGACCATATAAAATTTTCCATAACTTTTGATTTAAAGCTCAGAATGACATGAATCCAATGCCCAAGTTAAGCTAGCTCAATTGTCTATATTTTGAAAAAATTTGAGATAGAATTATAGACGACAAAGCATCCAAGTAATCCAAATTATATCGAACTACGTGATGCCTTGCTTTACGCTTCCTTTATAAGCCTTTACTTTTTGAACCCAATGATCAGTTTAGAATGATAATATTAACTGGCCGATCAACTTGACACGTACGCACTAAATCGTCTGTAACTTTTGATTTAGATCTGAGATACACACGAATCAAATGCCCACGTTAAACTAGCTCAATTTTCAATATTGTAACAAAATTTGAAACAAAAATAGATACGACAAAGCGTCCAAGTAATCCAATCTATCCAAAATTGTGTGATTCCATGCATGATGCTTCATTTATAAGCGTTTACTCAATGTGCACTAATGATTAGTTTAGAATGATCACTTTAACTGGCCGATCAACTAGACATGTCCACACTAAATCATCCATAACTTTTGATTTAGAGCTAAGAATGACACGAATCCAATGCCCACGTTAACCTAGCTCAATTTTCTATATTTTGACTTAATTTGATACAGAAATAGAGACGAAAAAGTGTCCAACTAATCCAATCAATCCAAACATCTTGATGCCATGCATTATACTTAATTTATAAGAGTTTATTTAATGAGCACCAATGATTAGTTTAAAATGATCACTTTAACTGGCCGATCAACTTGACATGTTTGAACTAAATCGTTGTAACTTTTGATTTAAAGCTCCGAAACACACGAATCAAATGCTCACGTTAATCTAGCTCAATTTTCTATATTGTAACAAAAATTGAGACGAAATAGATATGAGCAAGCGTCCAAGTAATCACTTTAACTGGCCGATAACCTTCATATGTCCGCACTAAATCGTTCGTAAATTTTGATTTAGAGCTCGGAATGACACGAATCTAGTGCCCACATTAAGCTAGCTCAATTTTCAATATTGTGACAAAGTTTGAAGCAGAGATAGATACAACAAAGCGTCCAAGTAATCCAATCCATCTCAAACTCAATGATGCCATTCTCTAGGCTTCATTTATAACTCTTTACTTAATGAGCGTCAATGATCACTTTTGAATGATCACTTTAACAGGCTGATCAACTTGACATGTCCACAGTAAATCGTCGTAACTTTTGATTTAGAGCTCGGAATGACCGGAATCTAGTGCCCACGTTAAGCTAGCTCAATTTCAATATTGTGAAAAAGTTTGAGAGGGAAATAGATACGACAAAACGTGCAATTCATCCAATCCATCCCACACTGCGTGATGCCACTCTTTAGGCTTCATTTATTAGCCTTTACTTAATGAGCATCAGTGATCAGTTTTGAATGATCACTTTATCTGGCCAATCAACTTGACATGTCTGCACTAAATCATCCGTAACTTTTGATTTAGAGCTCAGAATGACACAAATCCAATGTCAATGTTAAGCTAGCTCAATTCTCTATTTCTTAACAAAATGTGAGTTAGAAATAGAGATGACAAAGCATCCAAGTAATTCAATCTATCCCAAACTACGTGATGCCATGCTTTATGCTTCATTTATAAGCCTTTTACTTAATGAGCACCAATGATCAATTTAGAATGATCACTTTAACTGGCCGATCAACTTGACATGTACGTACTAAATCATACGTAACGTTTGATTTAGAGCTCAAAAACACACGAATAAAATCCCCACATTAATATAGCTCAATTTTCTATATTGTAACAAAATTTGAAACAGAATTAGAGACGACAAAGCGTCCAAGTAATCTAATCTATCCCAAAATGCGTGATGTCAGGCTTTATGCTTCATTTATAAGCCTTGACTTAATGAGCAACATTGATTAGTTTAGAATGATAACTTTAACTGATCGATGAACTCTACATGTACGCACTAAATCGTCCGTAACTTTTTATTTAGAGCTTAGAAACACATGAATCCAGTGCCCACATTAAGCTAGCTCAATTTTCTATATTTTAACAAAAATTTGAGACAGAAATAGATACGGCAAAGTGTCCAAGTAATCCAATCAATCCAAAACTGTGTGATGCCATGCATTATGCTTCATTTATAACCCTTTACTCAATGAGCACTAATGATCAATTTACAATGATCACTTTATCTCGCTGATCAACTTGACATGTCAACACTAAATCATCCATAACTTTTGATTTAGAGCTCAGAATGACACGAATCCAATGCTCACGCTAAGTTAGCTTAATTTTCTATATTTTAACTTAATTTGAGACAGAAATAGAGATGACAAAGCATCCAAGTAATATCTAAACTGCTTGATGTCATGCATAATGCTTTATTTATAAGCCTTTATTTAATGAGCACCAATGATCACTTTATAATGATAACTTTAACTGGGCGATCAACGTGGCTTGTATGCACTAAATCGTCCGTAATTTTTTATTTAGAACTCAGAAACACAAAATCAGATGCTTACGTTCAGCTAGCTAAATTTTTTTCTATATTGTAACAAAATTTGAGATGAAATAGATTCGACAAAGCGTTCAATTAATCCAATCTATCCAAAACTGTGTGACCATGCATTATGCTTAATTTATAAGCCTTTTCTCAATGAGTACCAATTATCAGTTTAGAATGATCACTTTAACTGGCTTATCAACTTGACATGTCCACACTAAAGCATCCATAACTTTTTATTTAGAGCTCCGAATAACACGAATCCAATGCCCACGTTAAGCTAGCTCAATTCTCTATTTTTTGACAAAATGTGAGACAGAAATAGGGATGACAAAGCGTCCAAGTAATCCAATCTATCCCAAACAGGTTGATGCCATGCATTATGCTTCAGTTATAAGCCTTTACTTAATGTGCACCAATGATCAGTTTAGAATGATCACTTTAACAGGCCGATCAACTTGACATCTCCGCACTAAATCGTCCATAACTTTTGATTTAGAGGTCAAAAAGACACGAATCCAATGCCCACGTTAAGCTAGGTCAATTCTATATTCTTTGACAAAATTTGATTCAAATGTAGAGATGACAAAGCTTACAAGTAATGCAATCTATCCCAAATTGTGTGGTGCCATGCTTTATTCTTCATTTATAAGCCTTTACTTAATGAGCACCAATGATCAGTTTAGAATAATCACTCTAACAAGCCGATAAACTTGACATGACCATATAAAATTTTCCATAACATTTGATTTAGAGCTCAGAATGACATGAATCCAATGCCCAAGTTAAGTTAACTCAATTCTCTATATTTTGAAAAAATTTGAGATAGAAATATAGACGACAAAGCATCCAAGTAATCCAAATTATACCAAACTGCGTGATGCCTTGCTTTACGCTTCATTTATAGGCCTTTACTTTTTAAACCCAGTGATCAGTTTAAAATGATCACTTTAACTGGCCGATCAACTTGACACGTACGCACTAAATCGTCCGTAACTTTTGATTTAGATCTCAGATACACACGAATCAATTGCCCACGTTAAACTAGCTCAATTTTCTATATTATAACAAAATTTGAAACAAAAATAGATACGACAAAGCGTCCAAGTAATCCAATCTATCCAAAATTGTGTGATTCCATGCAATTATGCTTCATTTATAAGCCTTTACTCAACGAGCACTAATGGTTAGTTTAGAATGATCACTTTAACTGGCCGATCAACTAGACATGTCCACACTAAATCGACCGTAACTTTTGATTTAGAGCCTAAAATGACACGAATCCAATGCACACGTTAACCTAGCTCAATTTTCTATATTTTGACTTAATTTGAGACAGAAATAGAGACGAAAACGTGTCCAACTAATCCAATCAATCCAAACATCTTGATGCCATGCATTATACTTAATTCATAAGCGTTTATTTAATGAGCACCAATGATTAGTATAAAATGATCACTTTAACTGGCCGATCAACTTGACATGTTTACATTAAATCGTCCATAACTTTTGATTTAAAGCTCCGAAACACACGAATCAAATGCTCACGTTAATCTAGCTCAATTTTCTATATTGTAACAAAAATTGAGATGAATAGATATGAGAAAGCGTCCAAGTAATCACTTTAACTGGCCGATCAACTTGATATGTCCGCACTAAATCATTCGTAAATTTTGATTTAGAGCTCGGAATGACACGAATCTAGTGCCCACATTAAGCTAGCTCAATTTTCAATATTGTGACAAAGTTTAAAACAGAGATAGATACGACAAAGCGTCCAAGTAATCCAATCCATCTCAAACTCCATGATGCCATTCTCTAGGCTTCATTTATGACTCTTTACTTAATGAGCGTCAATGATCACTTTTGAAAGATCACCTTAACAGGCTGACCAACTTGACATGTCCGCAGTAAATCCACATAACTTTTGATTTAGAGCTCGGAATGACCGGAATCTAGTGCCCACGTTAAGCTAGCTCAGTTTCTCTATTGTGAAAAAGTGTGAGAGGGAAATAGATACGACAAAGCGTGCAATTAATCCAATCCATCCCAAACTGGGTGATGCCATTCTTTAGGCTTCATTTATTAGCCTTTACTTAATGAGCATCAATGATCAGTTTTGAACGATCACTTTATCTGGCCAATCAACTTGACATGTCTGCACTAAATCATCCGTAACTTTTGATTTAGAGCTCAGAATGACACGAATCCAATGTGAATGTTAAGCTAGCTCAATTCTCTATTTCTTAACAAAATTTGAGATAGAAATAGAGAAGAAAAAGCGTCCAAGTAATCCAATCTATCTCAAACTACGTGATGCCATGCTTTATGCTTCATTTATAAGCCTTTTACTTAATGAGCACCAATGATCAATTTAGAATGATCACTTTAACTGGCCGATCAACTTGACATGTACGTACTAAATCATACGTAACTTTGATTTAGAGCTCAAAAACACACGAATCAAATCCCCACATTAATATAGCTCAATTTTCTATATTGTAACAAAATTTGAAACAGAATTAGAGACGACAAAGCGTCCAAGTAATCTAATCTATCCCAAAATGCGTGATGTCATGCTTTATGCTTCATTTATAAGCCTTGACTTAATGAGCAACATTGATCAGTTTAGAATGATAACTTTAACTGGTCGATGACCTCTATATGTACGCACTAAATCGTCCGTAACTTTTGATTTAGAGCTTAGAAACACATGAATCCAGTGCCCACATTAAGCTAGCTCAATTTTCTATATTGTAACAAAAATTTGAGACAGAAATAGATACGGCAAAGTGTCCAAGTAATCCAATCAATCCAAAACTGTGTGATGCCATGCATTATGCTTCATTTATAAGCCTTTACTCAATGAGCACAAATGATCAATTTAGAATGATCACTTTATCTCGCTGATCAACTTGACATGTGAACACTAAATCATCCATAACTTTTGATTTAGAGCTTAGAATGACACGAATCTAATGCCCACGTTAAGTTAGCTTAATTTTCTATATTTTAACTTAATTTGAGACAGAAATAGAGATGACAAAGCGTCCAAGTAATATCTAAACTGCTTGATGTCATCCATAATGCTTTATTTATAAGCCCTTATTTAATGAGCACTAATGATCACTTTATAATGATAACTTTAACTGGGCGATCAACGTGGCATGTATGCACTAAATCGTCCGTAATTTTTGATTTAGAACTCAGAAAAACAAGAATCAGATGCTTACGTTAAGCTAGCTAAATTTTCTATATTGTAACAAAATTTGAGATGAAATAGAATCGACAAAGCGTTCAATTAGTCTAATCTATCCAAAACTGTGTGACCATGCATTATGCTTCATTAATAAACCTTTTCTCAATGCGTACCAATGATCAGTTTAGAATGATCACTTTAACTGGCTGATCAACTTGACATGTCCGCACTAAAGCATCCATAACTTTTTATTTAGAGCTCTGAATGACACAAATCCAATGCCCACGTTAAGGTAGCTCAATTCTCTATTTTTTGACAAAATGTGAGACAGAAATAGGGATGACAAAGTGTCCAAGTAATCCAATCTATCCCAAACTGGTTGATGCCATGCATTATGCTTCATTTATAAGCATTTATTTAATGAGCAACAATGATCTGTTTAGAATCATCACTTTAACAAGTCGATCAACTTGACATGTCCGCACTAAATCGTCAGTAACTTTTGATTTAGTGCTTAGAATGACACGAATACAGCGCCCACGTTAAGATAGCTCAATTTTCTTTATTGTGACAAAATTTGAGACCGAAATAGATACGACAAAGCGTCCAATTAATCCAATCCATCCCTACCTGCGTGATGCCATTCTTTAGGCTTCATTTATAAGCCTTTACTTAATGTGCACCAATGATCAGTTTTGAAAGATCACTTTAACAGGCCGATCAACTTGACATCTCCGCACTAAATCGTCCGTAACTTTTGATTTAGAGCTCAAAATGACACGAATCCAATGCCCACGTTAAGCTAGGTCAATTCTCTATTCTTTCACAAAATTTGATTCAAATATAGAGACGAAAAAGCGTACAAGTAATCCAATCTATCCCAAATTGTGTGATGCCATGCTTTATACTTCATTTAGAAGCCTTTACTTAATGAGCACCAATGATCAGTTTCAAATAATCACTCTAACAGGCCGATAAACTTGACATGACCATATAAAATTTTCCATATCTTTTGATTTAAAGCTCAGAATGACATGAATCCAATGCCCAAGTTAAGCTAGCTCAATCCTCTATATTTTGAAAAAATTTGAGATAGAAATATAGACGACATCCAAGTAATCCAAATTATACCGAACTGCGTGATGCCTTGCCTTACGCTTCATTTATAAGCCTTTACTTTTTGAACCCAATGATCAGTTTAGAATGATCACTTTAACTGGCCGATCAACTTGACACGTACGCACTAAATCGTCCGTAACTTTTGATTTAGATCTCAGATACACACGAATCAAATGTCCATGTTAAACTAGCTCAATTTTCTATATTGTAACAAAATTTGAAACAAAAATAGATACGACAAAGCGTCCAAGTAATCCAATCTATTCAAAATTGTGTGATTCCATGCATTATGCTTCATTTATAAGCCTTTAATCAATGAGCACTAATGATTAGTTTGGAATGATCACTTTAACTGGACGATCAACTAGACATGTCCACACTAAATCATCCATAACTTTTGATTTAGAGCTCAGAATGACACGAATCCAATACCCACGTTAACCTAGCTCAATTTTCTATATTTTGACTTAATTTGAGACAGAAATAGAGACGAAAAAGTGTCCAACTAATCCAATCAATCCAAACATCTTGATGCCATGCATTATACTTAATTTATAAGCGTTTATTTAATGAGCACCAATGATTAGTTTAAAATGATCACTTTAACTGGCCGATCAACTTGACATGTTTGCACTAAATCGTCCGTAACTTTTGATTTAAAGCTCCAAAACACACGAATTAAATGCTGGCGTTAATCTAGCTCAATTTTCTATATTGTAACAAAACTTGAGACGAAATAGATATGAGAAAGCGTCCAAGTAATCACTTTAACTGGCCGATCAGCTTGATATGTTTGCACTAAATCGTTCGTAAATTTTGATTTAGAGCTCGGAATGACACGAATCTTGTGCTCACATTAAGCTAGTTCAATTTTCAATATTGCGACAAAGTTTAAAACAGAGATAGATACGACAAAGCGTCCAAGTAATCCAATCCATCTCAAACTCCATGACGCCATTCTCTAGGCTTCATTTATAACTCTTTACATAATCAGCGTCAATGATCACTTTTGAATGATCACTTTAACAGGCTGATCAACTTGACGTCCGCAGTAAAACGTCGTAACTTTTGATTTAGAGCTCGGAATGACCGGAATCTAGTGCCCACGTTAAGCTAGCTCAATTTCTATATTGTGAAAAAGTTTGAGGGGGAAATAGATACGACAAAGCGTGCAATTAATCCGATCCATTCCAAACTGCGTGATGCCATTCTTTAGGCTTCATTTATTAGCCTTTACTTAATGAGCATCAATGGTCAGTTTTGAATGATCACTTTATCTGGCCAATCAACTTGACATGTCTGCACTAAATCATCCGTAACTTTTGATTTAGAGCTCAGAATGACACGAATCCAATGTCAATGTTAAGCTCACTCAATTCTCTATTTCTTAACAAAATTTGAGATAGAAATAGGGATGAAAAAGCGTCCAAGTAATCCAATCTATCCCAAACTACGTGATGCCATGCTTTATGCTTCATTTATAAGCCTTTTACTTAATGAGCACCAATGATCAAATTAGAATGATCACTTTAACTGGCCGATCAACTTGACATGTATGTACTAAATCATACGTAACTTTTGATTTAGAGCTCAAAAACACACGAATCAAATCCCCACATTAACATAGCTCAATTTTCTATATTGTAACAAAATTTGAAACAGAATTAGAGACGACAAAGCATCCAAGTAATCTAATCTATCCCAAAATGCGAGATGTCATGCTTTATGCTTCATTTATAAGCCTTGACTTAATGAGCAACATTGATTAGTTTAGAATGATAACTTTAACTGGTCGATGAACTCTACATGTACGCTCTAAATCGTCCGTAACTTTTGATTTAGAGCTTAGAAACACATGAATCCAGTGCCCACATTAAGCTAGCTCAATTTTCTATATTGTAACAAAAATTTGAGACAGAAATAGATACGGCAAAGTGTCCAAGTAATCCAATCAATCCAAAACTGTGTGATGCCATGCATTATGCTTCATTTAGAAGCCTTTACTCAATGAGCACAAATGATCAATTTAGAATGATCACTTTATCTCGCTGATCAACTTGACATGTCAACACTAAATCATCCATAACCTTTGATTTAGAGCTTAGAATGACACGAATCTAATGCCCACGTTAAGTTAGCTTAATTTTCTATATTTTAACTTAATTTGAGACAGAAATAGAGATGACAAAGCGTCCAAGTAATATCTAAACTGCTTGATGTCATGCATAATGCTTTATTTATAAGCCCTTTTTTAATGAGCACTAATGATCACTTTATAATGATAACTTTAACTGGGCGATCAACGTGGCATGTATGCACTAAATCGTCCATAATTTTTGATTTAGAACTCAGAAACACAAGAATCAGATGCTTACGTTAAGCTAGCTAAATTTTCTATATTGTAACAAAATTTGAGATGAAATAGAATCGACAAAGCGTTCAATTAATCTAATCTATCCAAAACTGTGTGACCATGCATTATGCTTCATTAATAAGCCTTTTCTCAATGCGTACCAATGATCAGTTTAGAATGATCACTTTAACTGGCTGATCAACTTGACATGTCCGCACTAAAGCATCCATAACTTTTTATTTAGAGCTCCGAATGACACGAATCCAATGCCCACGTTAAGCTAGCTCAATTCTCTATTTTTTGACAAAATGTGAAACAAAAATAGGGATGACAAAGCGTCCAAGTAATCCAATCTATCCCAAACTGGTTGATGCCATGCATTATGCTTCATTTATAAGCATTTATTTAATGAGCAACAATGATCAGTTTAGAATCATCACTTTAACAAGTCGATCAACTTGACATGTCCGCACTAAATCGTCAGTAACTTTTGATTTAGTGCTCAGAATTACACGAATACAGCGCCCACGTTAAGCTAGCTCAATTTTCTTTATTGTGACAAAATTTGAGACCGAAATAGATACGACAAAATGTCCAATTAATCCAATCCATCCCTACCTACGTGATGCCATTCTTTAGGCTTCATTTATAAGCCTTTACTTAATGTGCACCAATGATCAGTTTTGAAAGATCACTTTAACAGGCCGATCAACTTGACATCTCCGCACCAAATCGTCCGTAACTTTTGTTTTAGAGCTCAAAATGACACGAATCCAATGCCCACGTTAAGCTAGGTCAATTCTCAATTCTTTCACAAAATTTGATTCAAATATAGAGACGAAAAAGCATACAAGTAATCCAATCTATCCCAAATTGTGTGATGCCATGCTTTATACTTCATTTAGAAGCCTTTACTTAATGAGCACCAATGATCAGTTTAGAATAATCACTCTAACAGGCCGATAAACTTGACATGACCATATAAAATTTTCCATATCTTTTGATTTAGAGCTCAGAATGACATGAATCCAATGCCCAAGTTAAGCTAGCTCAATTCTCTATATTTTGAAAAATTTTGAGATAGAAATATAGACGACAAAGCATCCAAGTAATCCAAATTATACCTAACTGCGTGATGCCTTGCTTTAAGCTTCATTTTTAAGCCTTTACTTTTTGAACCCAATGATCAGTTTAGAATGATCACTTTAACTGGCCGATCAACTTGACACGTACGCACTAAATCGTCCGTAACTTTTGATTTAGATCTCAGATACACACGAATCAAATGCCCACGTTAAACTAGCTCAATTTTCTATATTGTAACAAAATTGGAAACAAAAATAGATACGACAAAGCGTCCAAGTAATCCAATCTATCCAAAATTGTGTGATTCCATGCATTATGCTTCATTTATAAGCCTTTAATCAATGAGCACTAAGGATTAGTTTAGAATGATCACTTTAACTGGCCGATCAACTAGACATGTCCACACTAAATCATCCATAACTTTGATTTAGAGCTTAGAATGACACGAATCCAATGCCCACGTTAACCTAGCTCAATTTTCTATATTTTGACTTAATTTGAGACAGAAATAGAGACGAATAAGTGTCCAACTAATCCAATCAATCCAAACATCTTGATGCCATGCATTATACTTAATTTATAAGCGTTTATTTAATGAGCACCAATGATTAGTTTAAAATGATCACTTTAACTGGCCCATCAACTTGACATGTTTGCACTAAATCGTCCGTAACTTTTGATTTAAAGCTCCGAAACACACGAATCAAATGCTGACGTTAATCTAGCTCAATTTTCTATATTGTAACAAAAAATGAGACGAAATAGATATGAGAAAGCGTCCAAGTAATCACTTTAACTGGCCGATCAGCTTGATATGTCTACACTAAATCGTTTGTAAATTTTGATTTAGAGCTCGGAATGACCCGAATCTAATGCCCACATTAAGCTAGCTCAATTTTCAATATTGTGACAAAGTTTAAGACAGAGATAGATACGACAAACCGTCCAAGTAATCCAATCCAGCTCAAACTCCATGATGCCATTCTCTAGGCTTCATTTATAACTCTTTACTTAATCAGCGTCAATGATCACTTTGGAATGATCACTTTAACAGGCTGATCAACTTGACATGTCTGCAGTAAAACGTCGTAACTTTTGATTTAGAGCTCGGAATGACCGGAATCTAGTGCCCACGTTAAGCTAGCTCAATTTCTATATTGTGAAAAAGTTTGAGGGGGAAATAGATACGACAAAGCGTGCAATTAATCCAATCCATCCAGAACTGCGTGATGCCATTCTTTAGGCTTCATTTATTACCCTTTACTTAATGAGCATCAATGATCAGTTTTGAATCATCACTTTATCTGGCCAATCAACTTGACATGTCTGCACTAAATCATCCGTAACTTTTGATTTAGAGCTCACAAGGACACGAATCCAATGTCAATGTTAAGCTCGCTCAATTCTCTATTTCTTAACAAAATTTGAGATAGAAATAGAGATAACAAAGCGTCCAAGTGATCCAATCTATCCCAAACTACGTGATGCCATGCTTTATGCTTCATTTATAAGCCTTTTACTTAATGAGCACCAATGATCAATTTAGAATGATCACTTTAACTGGCCGATCAACTTGACATGTACGTACTAAATCGTACGTAACTTTTGATTTAGAGCTCAAAAACACACGAATCAAATCCCCACATTAATATAGCTCAATTTTCTATATTGTAACAAAATTTGAAACAGAATTAGAGACGACAAAGCGTCCAAGTAATCTAATCTATCCCAAAATGCGTGATGTCATGTTTTATGCTTCATTTATAAGCCTTGACTTAATGAGCAACATTGATTAGTTTAGAATGATAACTTTAACAGGTCGATGAACTCTACATGTACCCACTAAATCGTCCGTAACATTTGATTTAGAGCTTAGAAACACATGAATCCAGTGCCCACATTAAGCTAGCTCAATTTTCTATATTGTAATTTGAGACAGAAATAGATACGGCAAAGTGTCCAAGTAATCCAATCAATCCAAAACTGTGTGATGCCATGCATTATGCTTCATTTATAAGCCTTTACTCAATGAGCACTAATGATCAATTTAGAATGATCACTCTATCTCGGTGATCAACTTGAAATGTAAACACTAAATCATCCATAACTTTTGATTTAGAGCTCGGAATGACAAGAATCCAATACCCACGTTAAGTTAGCTTAATTTTCTATATTTTAACTTAATTTGAGACAGAAATAGAGATGACAAAGCATCCAAGTAATATCTAAACTGCTTGATGTCATGCATAACGCTTTATTTATAAGCCTTTATTTAATGAGCACCAATGATCACTTTATAATGATAACTGTAACTGGGCGATCAACGTGGCATGTATGCACTAAATCGTCTGTAATTTTTGATTTAGAACTCAGAAACACAAGAATCAGATGTTGACGTTAAGCTAGCTAAATTTTCTATATTGTAGCAAAATTTGAGATGAAATAGATTCGACAAAGCGTTCAATTAATCTAATCTATCCAAAATTGTGTGACCATGCATTATGCTTCATTAATAAGCAATTTCTCAATGAGTACCAATGATCAGTTTAGAATGATCACTTTAACTGGCTGATCAACTTGACATGTCCGCACTAAAGCATCCATAACTTTTTATTTAGAGCTCCGAATGACACGAATCCAATGCCCACGTTAAGCTAGCTCAATTCTCTATTTTTTGACAAAATGTGAGACTGAAATAGGGATGACACAAGTAATCAAATCTATCCCAAACTGGTTGATGCCATGCATTATGCTTCATTTATAAGCATTTATTTAATGAGCACCAATGATCAGTTTAGAATGATCTCTTTAACAGGTCGATCAACTTGACATGTCCGCACTAAATCGTCTGTAACTTTTCATTTAGTGCTCAGAATGACACGAATACAGTGCCCACGTTAAGCTAGCTCAATTTTCTTTATTGTGACAAAATTTGAGACCGAAATAGATACGACAAAGCGTCCAACTAATCCAATCCATCCCTACCTGCGTGATGCCATTCTTTAGGCTTCATTTATAAGCCTTTACTTAATGTGCACCAATGATCAGTTTTGAAAGATAACTTTAACAGGCCGATCAACTTGACATCTCCGCACTAAATCGTCTATAACTTTTGATTTAGAGCTCAAAATGACATGAATCCAATGCCCACGTTAAGCTAGGTCAATTCTCTATTCTTTCACAAAATTTGATTCAAATATAGAGATGAAAAAGTGTACAAGTAATCCAATCTATCCCAAATTGTGTGATGCCATGCTTTATACTTCATTTAGAAGCCTTTACTTAATGAGCACCAATGATCAGTTTAGAATAATCACTCTAACAGGCCGATAAACTTGACCTGACCATATTAAATTTTCCATAACTTTTGATTTAGAGCTCAGAATGACATGAATCCAATGCCCAAGTTAAGCTAGCTCAATTCTCTATATTTTGAAAAAATTGAGATAGAAATACATACGACAAAGCATCCAAGTACTCCAAATTATACCGAACTGCGTGATGCCTTGCTTTACACTTCATTTATAAGGCTTTACTTTTTGAACCCAATGATCAGTTTAGAATGATCACTTTAACTGGCCGATCAACTTCACACGTACGCACTAAATCGCCCGTAACTTTTGATTTAGATCGCAGATACACACGAATGAAATGCCCACGTTAAACTAGCTCAATTTTCTATATTGTAACAAAATTTGAAACAAAAATAGATACGACAAAGCGTCCAAGTAATCCAATCTATCCAAAATTGTGTGGTTCCATGCATTATGCTTCATTTATAAGCCTTTACTCAATGAGCACTAATGATTAGTTTTAGAATGATCCACTTTAATCTTGGCCGATTTCCAACTAGACATGTCCACACTAAATCATCCTCTATAAAACTTTTGATTTAGAGCTTAGAATGAAACGAACCCAATGCCCACGTTAACCTAGCTCAATTTTCTATATTTTAACTTAATTTAAGACAGAAATAGAGACGAAAAAGTGTCCAACTAATCCAATCAATCCAAACATCTTGATGCCATGCATTATACTTAATTTATAAGCGTTTTTTTAATGAGCACCAATGATTAGTTTAAAATGATCACTTTAACTGCCCGATCAACTTGACATGTTTGCACTAAATCGTCCGTAACTTTTGATTTAAAGCTCCGAAACACACGAATCAAATGCTCACTTTAATCTAGCTCAATTTTCTATATTGGAACAAAAATTGAGAAGAAATAGATATGAGAAAGCGTCCAAGTAATCACTTTAACTGGCCGATCAACTTGATATGTCCGCACTAAATCGTTCGTAAGTTTTTATTTAGAGCTCGGAATGACACGTATCTAGTTCCCACATTAAGCTAGGTCAATTTTCAATATTGTGACAAAGTCTAAAACAGAGATAGATATGACAAAGCGTCCAAGTAATCCAATCCATCTCAAACTCCATGATGCCATTCTCTAGGCTTCATTTATAACTCTTTACTTAATGAGCGTCAATGATCACTTTTGAATGATCACTTTAACAGGCTGATCAACTTGACATGTCTGCAGTAAATCGTCGTAAATTTTGATTTAGAGCTCGGAATGACCGGAATCTAGTGCCCACGTTAAGCTAGCTCAATTTCTATATTGTGAAAAAGTTTGAGAGGGAAATAGATACGTCAAAGCGTGCAATTAATCCAATCCATCCCAAACTGCGTGATGCCATTCTTTAGGCTTCATTTATTAGACCTTACTTAATGAGCATCAATGATCAGTTTTGAATGATCACTTTATCTGGCCAATCAACTTGACATGTCTGCACTAAATCATCCGTAACTTTTGATTTAGCTCTCAGAATGACACGAATCCAATGTCAATGTTTAGCTAGCTCAAATCTCTATTTCTTAACAAAATTTGAGATAGAAATAGAGAAGACAAAGCGTCCAAGTAACCCAATCTATTCCAAACTACGTGATGCCATGCTTTATGCTTCATTTATAAGCTTTTTGCTTAATGAGCACCAATGATCAATTTAGAATTATCACTTTAACTGGCCGATCAACTTGACATGTACGCACTAAATCGCCTGTAACTTTTGATTTAGAGCTCAGAATGACACGAATACAGTGCCCACGTTAAGCTAGCTCAATTTTCTTTATTGTGACAAAATTTGAGACCGAAATAGATACGACAAAGCGTCCAAGTAATCCAATCCATCCCTACCTGCGTGATGTCATTGTTTAGGCTTCATTTAAAAGCCTTTACTTAATGAGCACCAATAATCAGTTTAGAATAATCACTCTAACAGGCCGATAAACTTGACATGACCATATAAAATTTTCCATAACTTTTGATTTAGAACTCAGAATGACATGAATCCAATGCCCTAGTTAAGCTAGCTCAATTCTCTATATTTTGAAAAAGATAGAAATATAGACGACAAAGCATCC
>JAEVFF010000373.1:170210-187379 GCA_018901945.1 Pugionium dolabratum
CTAACAGGTCGATAAACTTGACATGACCATATAAATTTTTCCATAACTTTTGATTTAGAGCTAAGAATGACATGAATCCAATGCCCTAGTTAAGCTAGCTCAATTCTCTATATTTTAAAAAAAAATTGAGATAGAAATATAGACGACAAAGAATCCAAGTAATCCAAATTATACCGAACTGCGTGATGCCTTGCTTTACGCTTCATTTATAAGCCTTTACTTTTTGAACCCAATGATCAGTTTAGAATGATCACTTAAACTGGCCGATCAACTTGACACGTACGCACTAAATCGTCCGTAACTTGATTTAGATCTCAGATACACACAAATCAAATGCCCACGTTAAACTAGCTCAATTTTCTATATTGTAACAAAATTTGAAACAAAAATAGATACGACAAAGCATCCAAGTAATCCAATCTATCCAAAATTGTGTGTTTCCATGCATTATGCTTCATTTATAATCCTTTAATCAATGAGCACTAATGATTAGTTTAGAATGATCACTTGAACTGGCCGATCAACTAGACATGTCCACACTAAATCATCCATAACTTTTGATTTAGAGCTTAGAATGACACGAATCCAATGCCCAAGTTAACCTAGCTCAATTTTCTATATTTTGACTTAATTTGAGACAGAAATAGAGACGAAAAAGTGTCCAACTAATCCAATCAATCCAAACATCTTGATGCCATGCATTATACTTAATTTATAAGCGTTTATTTAATGAGCACCAATGATTAGTTTAAAATGATCACTTTAACTGGCCGATCAACTTGACATGTTTGCACTTAATCGTCCGTAACTTTTGATTTAAAGCTCCAAAAACACACGAATTAAATGCTGACGTTAATCTAGCTCAATTTTCTATATTGTAACAAAAATTGAGACAAAATAGATATGAGAAAGCGTCCAAGTAATCACTTTAACTGGCCAATCAGCTTGATATGTCCGCACTAAATCGTTCGTAAATTTTGATTTAGAGCTCGGAATGACACGAATCTAGTGTCCACATTAAGCTAGATCAATTTTCAATATGGTGACAAAGTTTAAAACAGAGATAGATACGACAAAGCGTCCAAGTAATCCAATCCATCTCAAACTCCATGATGCCATTCTCTAGGCTTCATAACTCTTTACTTAATGAGCGTTAATGATCACTTTTGAATGATCACTTTAACAGGCTGATCAACTTGACATGTCCGCAGTAAATCGTCGTAACTTTTGATTTAGAGCTCGGAATGACCGGAATCTAGTGCCCACGTTAAGCTAGCTCAATTTCTATATTGTGAAAAAGTTTGAGAGGGAAATAGATGCGACAAAGCGTGCAATTAATCCAATCCATCCTAAACTGCGTGATGCCATTCTTTAGGCTTCATTTATTAGCCCTTACTTAATGAGTACCAATGATCAGTTTAGAATGATCACTTTAACTGGCTGATCAACTTGACATGTCCGCACTAAAGCATCCATAAATTTTGATTTAGATCACAGAATGACACGAATCCAATGCCCACGGTTAGCTAGCTCAATTCTCTATTTCTTAACAAAATTTGAGATAGAAATAGAGAAGACAAAGCCTCCAAGTAAGCCAATTTATCCCAAACTACGTGATGCCATGCTTTATGCTTCATTTATAAGCCTTTTACTTAATGAGCACCAATGATCAATTTAGAATTATCACTTTAACTGGCCGATAAACTTGACATGTACGCACTATATCATCTGTAACTTTTGATTTAGAGCTCAGGATGACACGAATACAGTGCCCGCGTTAAGCTAACTCAATTTTCTTTATTGTGACAAAATTTGAGACCGAAATAGATACGACAAAGCGTCCAAGTAATCCAATCCATCCCTACCTGCGTGATGCCATTGTTTAGGCTTCATTTATAAGCCTTAACTTAATGTACACCAATGATCAGTTTTGAAAGATCACTTTAACAGGTCGATCAACCTGACATCTCCACACTAAATTGTCCGTAACTTTTGATTTAGAGCTCAAAATGACACGACTCCAATTCCCACGTTAACCTAGGTCAATTCTATATTCTTTGACAAAATTTGATTCAAATATAGAGACGACAAAGCGTACAAGTAATCCAATCTATACCAAATTGTGTGATGTCATGGTTTATACTTCATTTATAAGCCTTTACTTAATGAGCACCAATGATCAGTTTAAAATAATCACTCTAACAGACCGATAAACTTGACATGACCATATAAAATTTTCCATAACTTTTGATTCAAAGCTCAGAATGACATGAATCCAATGCCCTAGTTAAGCTAGCTCAATTCTCTATATTTTGAAAAAATTTGAGATAGAAATATAGACGACAAAGCATCCAAGTAATCCAAATTATACCGAACTGCGTGATGCCTTGCTTTACGCTTCATTTATAAGCCTTTACTTTTTGAACCCAATGATCAGTTTAGAATGATCACTTTAACTGGCCGATCAACTTGACACGTACGCACTAAATCGTCCGTAACTTGTGATTTAGATCTCAGATACACACAAATGAAATGCCCACGTTAAACTAGCTCAATTTTCTATATTGTAACAAAATTTGAAACAAAAATATATACGACAAAGAATCCAAGTAATCCAATCTATCCAAAATTGTGTGATTCCATGCATTATGCTTCATTTATAAGCCTTTACTCAATGAGCACTAATGATTAGTTTAGAATGATCACTTTAACTGGCCGATCAACTAGACATGTCCACACTAAATCATCCATCACTTTTGATTTAGAGCTTAGAATGACACGAATCCAATGCCCACGTTAACCTAGCTCAATTTTCTATATTTTGACTTAATTTGAGACAGAAATAGAGACGAAAAATGTCCAACTAATCCAATCAATCCAAACATCTTGATGCCATGCATTATACTTAATTTATAAGCGTTTATTTCATGAGCAGCAATGATTAGTTTAAAATGATCACTTTAACTGGCCGATCAACTTGACATGTTTTCACTCAATTGTCCGTAACTTTTGATTTAATGCTCCGAAACACACGAATCAAATGCTCACTTTAACCTAGCTCAATTTTCTATATTGGAACAAAAATTGAGACGAAATAGATATGAGAAAGCGTCCAAGTAATCACTTTAACTGGCCGATCAGCTTGCTATGTTCGCACTAAATCGTTCGTAAATTCTGATTTAGAGCTCGGAATGACACGAATCTAGTGTCCACATTAAGCTAGATCAATTTTCAATATTGTGACAAAGTTTAAAACAGAGATAGATACGACAAACCGTCCAAGTAATCCAATCCATCTCAAACTCCATGATGCCATTCTCTTGGCTTCATTTATAACTCTTTACTTAATGAGCGTCAATGATCACTTTTGAATAATCACTTTAACAGGCTGATCAACTAGACATGTCCGAAGTAAAACATCGTAACTTTTGATTTAGAGCTCGGAATGACCGGAATCTAGTGCCCATGTTAAGATAGCTCAATTTCTATATTGTGAAAAAGTTTGAGAGAAAAATAGATACGACAAAGCGTGCAATTAATCCAATCCATCCCAAACTGCGTGATGCCATTCTTTAGGCTTCATTTATTAGCTTTTACTTAATGAGCATCAATGATCAGTTTTGAATCATCACTTTATCTGGCCAATCAACTTGACATGTCTGCACTAAATCATCTGTAACTTTTGATTTAGAGCTCAGAATGACACGAATCCAATGTCAATGTTAAGCTAGATCAATTCTCTATTTCTTAACAAGATTTGAGATAGAAATAGAGATGAAAAAGCGTCCAAGTAATCCAATCTATCCCAAACTACGTGATGCCATGCTTTATGCTTCATTTATAAGCCGTTTACTTAATGAGCACCAATGATCTATTTATAATGATCACTTTAACTGGCCGATCAACTTGACATGTACATACTAAATCATACGTAAATTTTGATTTAGAGCTCAGAAACACACGAATCAAATCCCCACATTAATATAGCTCAATTTTCTATATTGTAACAAAATTTGAAACAGAATTAGAGACGACAAAGCGTCCATGTAATCCAATCTATCCCAAAATGCGTGATGTCATGCTTTATGGTTCATTTATATGCCTTGACTTAATGAGCAACATTGATTAGTTTAGAATGATAACTTTAACTGGTCGATGAACTTTACATGTACGCACTAAATCGTCCATAACTTTTGATTTAGAGCTTAGAAACACATGAATCCAGTGCCCACCTTAAGCTAGCTCAATTTTCTATATTGTAACAAACATTTGAGACAGAAATAGATACGGCAAAGTGTCCAAGTAATCCAATCAATCCAAAACTGTGTGATGCCATGCATTATGCTTCATTTATAAGCCTTTACTCAATGAGCACTAATGATCAATTTAGAATGATCACTTTATCTCGCTGATCAATTTGACATGTCCACACTAAATCATCCATAACTTTTGATTTAGAGCTTTGAATTAAACGAATCCAATGCCCACGTTAAGGTAGCTCAGTTTTCTATATTTGAGACAAAAATAGAGATGGCCAAGCATCCAAGTAATTCAATGAGCATTATGCTTGAGTTTAGAATGATCAATTTAACTGGCCGATCAACTTGATATGTTCGCACAAATCGTCTATAACCTTTGATTTAGAACTTAGAATGACACGAATCCAATGCCTACGTTAATCTAGCTCAGTTTTCCATATTTTGAAATAATTTGAGATAGAAATAGAGACGACAAAGCATCCAAGTAATCCAATCTATTCAAACTGTTTGATGCCATGCATTATGCTTCATTTACAAGTCTTTATTTAATGAGCACTTATGATCAGTTTAGATTGATCACTTTAACTGGCCTGTCAACTTGACTTTTCCGCACTAAATTGTACGTAGCTTTTGATTTAGAGCTTGTAATGACACGAATCCAATGCCGACGCTAAGCTAGTTCAATTTTCTATATTGTGACAAAATTTGAGACAGAATTAGAGAGGTCAAAGCATCCAAGTAATCCAATCCATCACGAACTACATGATGCCATGCATTATTCTTCATTTATAAGCTTTTACTCAATGAGCACCGATGATCAGTTTATAATGATCCTTTTAACTGGCCAATCAACTTGACATGTCTACACTAAATCGTCCGTAACATTTGATTTATAGCTACGAATTACACAAATCCAATGTCCACTCTAAGTTAGTGCAATTTTCTATATTGTGACAAAATTTGAGACAAAACTAGATACGACAATGCGTCCAAGTAATCCAATCTATCCCAAACTGCGTGATGCCATGCCTTGTACTTCATTTATAAGCCTTTACTTAATAAGCACCAATGATTATTTTAGAATGATCATTTCAACTGGCCGATCAACTTGACATATCCACACTAAATTGTCTGTAGCTTTTGTTTTAGAGCTCCGAATGGCACAAATCCAGTGCCCTTGTTAAGCTAGCTCAATTTTCTATATTTTGACAAAATTTGTGACAGAAATAGCGACGTAAAAGCATCCAACTAATCCAATATATCCCAAACTGCGTGATGCCATGCATTATGCTTCATTTATAAGCCTTGAATCAATGAACACCAATGATAAGTTTAGAATAATCATATTAACTGGCCGATCAACTTGACATGTCCGCACTAAATCGTCTGTAACTTTTGATTTAGAGATCAGAATGACACGAATCCAATGCTTACGTTAAACTAGCTCAATTTTCAATATTGTGACAAACTTTGAGACAGAAATAGATACAACAAAGCATCCAAGTAATGCAATCCATCCCAAACTACGTGACTCCATGCATTATTCTTCATTTATAAGCTTTTACTCAATGGGCAACAATGATCAGTTTAGAATGACGGTTTTATCAGGCCGATCAACTTGACATGTCTGCTCTAAATCGTCCATAACTTTTGATTTATAGCTCAAAATGAAACAAATCCAATGCCAAGATTAAGCAAGTTCAATTTTCTCTTATGTGATAAAATTTGAGATAGAAATAGATACGAAAAAGTGTTCATGTAATCCAATATATCCCAAACTTCATGATGCGATGCTTTATGCTTAATTTAAAAGCCTTTACATAATGAGCACCAATAATCATTTTAGAATGATCGACATGTCCGCAATAACTATCTAGACCATTTGATTTAGATATAAGAATGACACGAATCCAATGCCCACGTTAAGCTTGCTCAATTTTCTATATTTTGACAAAATTTGAGACAGAAATAGAGACGACAAAGCATCTAAGTAATCCAATCTATCCCAAACTACGTGATGCCATGCCTTACGCTTAATTTATAGGCCTTTACTTAATGAGAACCAATTATCACTTTAACATGATCACTTTAACTGGCCGATCAACATGACATGTCTGCACAAATTATCTGTAACTTTTGATTTAGAGATCAGAAACACACGAATTCAATGCCCACGTTAAGGTAGCTCAATTTTCTATATTGTAACAAAATTTGAGATAGAATTAGATACGAAAAAGCATCCAAGTAATCCAATCTATCTAAAATTGTGTGATGCCATGGATTATGCTTCATTTATAAGCTTTTACTCAATGAGCACCAATTATCAGTTTAGAATCATCATTTTAACTAGCTGATCAACTTGACATGTCCGCACTAAATCATCCGTAACTTTTGATTTAGAGCTTAAAATGACATGAATCCAATGCCCACGTGAACTAGCTAAATTTTCTATAATATGGCAAAATTTGAGACATAAACAGATACGAAAAAGAGTCCAAATAATCCAATCCATCCCAAAAAGCGGGATGCCATGCATCATTCTTCATTTATAAGCTTTTACTCAATGACTAGCAATTGTCACTTTCGAATGATCATTTTAACTGGCCGATCAACTTGATATGTATGCACTAAATCGTCCGTAAATTTTTATTTATAGCTCAGAATGGCACGAATCCAATATCCACATTAAGCTAGTTCAATTTTCTATATTTTGAAGAAATTTGAGATAGAAATAGAGAAGAAAAAACATCCAAGTAATCCAATCTATCCCAAAATGTGTGATGCCATGGTTTATGCTTCCTTTATAAGCCTTTACTTAATGAGCACCAATGATCATTTTAGAATGATCATTTTAATTGGCTGATCAACTTGACATGTCCAGACTAAATTGTCTGTAAATTTTGTTTTAGAGCCCGGTGCCCTTGTTAAGCTAGATCAAATTTCTATGTTATGAAAAAATTTAAGACCGAAATGGAGATGACAGAGCCTCCAAGTAATCCCAAGAATCCCAAACTCTGTAATGCCATACATTATGCTTCATTTATAAGCATTGAATCATTGAGCACCAATGATCAGTTTAGTATAATCATATTATCCGGCTGATGAACTTGACATGTCTGCAATAAATCGTCTGTAACTTTTGATTTGAAGTCAAAATGACATGAATCCAATGCTGACGTTAAGCTAGCTCAATTTTCTATATTGCGACAACATTTGAGACAGAAATAGATACGACAAAGTATCCAAGTAATCCAATCCATCCCAAACTACGTGATGCCATGCATTATTCTTCATTTATAAGCTTTTACGCAATGAGCACCAATGATCAGTTTAGAATGATCATTTTAACTGGACGATCAACTTGACATGTCTACACTAATCCATCCATAACTTTTGATTCATAGCTCATAATGAAATGAATCCAATATGCACATTAATCTAGTTGAATTTTCTATATTGTGACAAAATTTGAGACAAAACTAGATACGACAAAGCATCCAAGTAATCCAATCTATCCCAAACTTCTTGATACCATGCATTATGCTTCATTTATTAGCCTTTCCATAATGTGCACCAATGATCAGTTTAAAATAATCACTTTAACTGGCCGATCAATTTGACATGTCCACACTAAATTGTTTGTACCTTTTGATTTAGTGCTCAAAAACACCGGAATCAAATGCCCACGTTAAGCTAGCTCAATTTTCTATGTTGGGACAAAATTTTAGACCGAAATAGATACGACAGAGGGTCCAAGTTATCCAATCTATACAAAACTATGTGATGTCATGTCTTATGCTTCAGTTATTAGCCTTTAGTTAATGAGCACCAATGATCAGTTCAGAATGATCACTTTAATTGGCCGATCAACTTGACATGTCCACACTAAATCGTCTGTAACTTATGATTAAGCTATCTCAATTTTCTATATTGTGACAAAATTTGTGATAGAAATAGATATGACAAAGCATCCAAGTAATCCAACCTATCTAAAATTGTGTGATGCCTAGGATTATGCTTCATTGAAAAGCGTTTACTCAATGAGCACAATGATCACTTTAGAATTATCACTTTAACTGGCCGATCAATTTGACATGTCGGCACTAAATCGCCCGTAACTTTTGTTTCAGAGCTTAAAATGACATGAATCCAATGCCCACGTTAAGCTAGCTAAATTCCTATAACATGACAAAATTTGAGACAGAATAGATACGACAAATCGTCCAAGTGACCAAATTAATCCCAAACCACATGACGCCATGCATTATTCTTCATTTATAAGCTTTTACTCAATGGGTACCAATGATCAGCTTAGAATGATCACTTTAACAGGCTGGTCAACTTGACATATCCACACTAAATCGTTTGTAACTTTTGATTTTGAGCTCAGAATGACACGAATCTAATGCCCTCGTTAAGCTAGCTCAATTTTCTATATTTTGAGAAAATTTGAGATAGAAATAGAGACGACAAAGCATCAAAGTAATCCAATATATCCCAAACTGCGTGATGCCATGCATTATGCTTCATTTATAAGCTTTGAATCAATAAGCACCAATGATAAGTTTAGAATAATCATATTAACTGGCCGATCAACTTGACATGTCCGCACTAAATCGTCTGTAACTTTTGATTTAGAGATCAGAATGACACGAATCCAATGCTTATGTTAAACTAGCTCAATTTTCAATATTGTGACAAACTTTGAGACAGAAATAGATACAACAAAGCATCCAAGTAATGCAATTCATCCCAAACTACGTGACGCCATGCATTATTCTTCATTTATTAGCTTTTACTTAATGGGCAACAATGATCAGTTTAGAATGATGGTTTTATCAGGCCGATCAACTTGACATGTCTGCTCTAAATCGTCCATAACTTTTGATTTATAGCTCAAAATGAAACAAATCCAATGCCCGGATTAAGCAAGTTCAATTTTCTCTTCTGTGACAAAATTTGAGATAGAAATAGATACGAAAAAGTGTTCAAGTAATCCAATATATCCCAAACTTCATGATGCGACACTTTATGCTTAATTTAAAAGCCTTTACATAATGAGCATCAATAATCATTTTAGAATGATCGACATGTCCGCAATAATTATCTAGACCATTTGATTTAGATATCAGAATGACACGAATCCAATGCCCACGTTAAGCTTGCTCAATTTTCTATATTTTGACAAAATTTGAGATAGAAATAGAGACGAGAAAGCATCTAAGTAATCCAATCTATCCCAAACTACGTGATGCCATGCTTTATGCTTCATTTATAGGCCTTTACTTAATGAGAACCAATGATCAGTTTAGAATGATCACTTTAACTGGCCGATCAACATGACATGTCTGCACAAATTATCTGTAACTTTTGATTTAGAGATCAGAAACACACGAATTCAATGCCCACGTTAAGGTAGCTCAATTTTCTATATTGTAACAAAATTTGAGATAGAATTAGATACGAAAAAGCATCCAAGTAATCCAATCTATCTAAAATTGTGTGATGCCATGGATTATGCTTCATTTATAAGCTTTTACTCAATGAGCACCAATTATTAGTTTAGAATCATCATTTTAACTAGCCGATCTACTTGACATGTCCGCACTAAATCTTCCGTAACTTTTGATTTAGAGCTTAAAATGACATGAATCCAATGCCCATGTGAACTAGCTCAATTTTCTATAATATGACAAAATTTGTTACATAAACAGATACGACAAAGAGTCCAAATAATCCAATCCATCCCAAAAAGCGTGATGCCATGCATCATTTTTCATTTATAAGCTTTTACTCAATGACCAGCAATGGTCACTTTCGAATGATCATTTTAACTGGCCGATCAACTTGATATGTATGCATTAAATCGTCCGTAACTTTTTATTTATAGCTCAGAATGGCACGAATCCAATATCCACATTAAGCTAGTTCAATTTTCTATATTTTGAAAATATTTGAGATAGAAATAGAGAAGAAAAAGCATCCAAGTAATCCATTCTATCCCAAAATGTGTGATGCCATGGTTTATGCTTCCTTTATAAGCCTTTACTTAATGAGCACCGATGATCATTTTAGAATGATCATTTTAATTGGATGATCAACTTGACATATCCAGACTAAATCGTCTGTAAATTTTGTTTGAGAGCTCCGGTGCCCTTGTTAAGCTAGCTCAAATTTCTATGTTATGACAAAATTTAAGACCGAAATGGAGATGACAAAGCCTCCAAGTAATCCCATGTATCCCAAACTCTGTAATGCCATACATTATGCTTCATTTATAAGCATTGAATCAATGAGCACCAATGATCAGTTTAGTATAATCATATTATCCGGCCGATGAACTTGACATGTCTGCAATAAATCGTCTGTAACTTCTGATTTGAAGCTCAAAATGACATGAATCCAATGCTGACATTAAGCTAGCTCAATTTTCTATATTGCGACAAAATTTTAGACAGAAATAGATACGACAAAGTATCCAAGTAATCCAATCCATTCCAAACTACGTGATGCCATGCATTATTCTTCATTTATAAGCTTTTACGCAATGAGCACCAATGATCAGTTTAGAATGATCATTTTAACTGGACGATCAACTTGACATGTCTACACTAATCCATCCATAACTTTTGATTCATAACTCATAATGAAATGAATCCAATACCCACATTAATCTAGTTGAATTTTCTATATTGTGACAAAATTTGAGACAGAACTAGATATGAAAAAGCATCCCAGTAATCCAATCTATCCCAAACTTCCTGATACCATGCATTATGCTTCATTTATTAGCCTTTCCATAATGTGCACCAATGATCAGTTTAAAATAATCACTTTAACTGGCCGATCAATTTGACATGTCCACACTAAACTGTTTGTACCTTTTGATTTAGTGCTCAAAAACACCGGAATCAAATGCCCACGTTAAGCTAGCTCAATTTTCTATGTTGGGACAAAATTTTAGACCGAAATAGATACGACAGAGTGTCCAAGTTATCCAGTCTATACAAAACTATGTGATGTCATGTCTTATGCTTCAGTTATTAGCCTTTAGTTAATGAGCACCAATGATCAGTTCAGAATGATCACTTTAATTGGCCGATCAACTTGACATGTCCACACTAAATCGTCTGTAACTTTTGATTAAACTATCTCAATTTTCTATATTGTGACAAAATTTGAGATTGAAATAGATACGACAAAGCATCCAAGTAATCCAATCTATCTAAAATTGTGTGATGCCTAGGATTATGCTTGATTTAAAAGCCTTTACTCAATGAGCACAATGATCACTTTAGAATTATCACTTTAACTGGCCGATCAATTTGACATGTCCGCACTAAATCGTCCGTAACTTTTATTTCAGAGCTTAAAATGACATGAATCCAATGCCCACGTTAAGCTAGCTAAATTCCTATAACATGACAAAATTTGACACAGAATAGATACGACAAATCGTCCGAGTGACCCAATTAATCCCAAACTACATGACGCCATGCATTATTCTTCATTTATAAGCTTTTACTCAATGGGCACCAATGATCAGCTTAGAATGATCACTTTAACAGGCCGAGCAACTTGACATGTCGGCTCTAAATTGTCCGGAACTTTTGATTTAGAGCTCAGAATGATAGGAATCCAATTTCTACGTTAAGCTAGCTCAATTCAATATGGTAACAAAATTTGAGACTTAAATAGATACGACAATGCGTCCCGGTAATCCCATCTATCTAAAACTGTGTGATGCCATGCATTATGATTAATTTATATGCTTTTACTGAATGAGCACCATTGATCAGTTTAGAATGATCACTTTAACAGGCCGATCAACTTGACATATCCACACTAAATCGTTTGTAACTTTTGATTTAGAATGACGCGAATCCCATACCCACATTAAGCTAGCGCAATTTTCTAGATTTTGAGAAAATTTGAGATAGAAATAGGGAAGACAAAGCGTCAAAGTAATCCAAACTATTCCAAAATGTGTGACGCCATGTTTTATGTTTCATTTATTAGCCTTTAGTTAATGAGCACCAATGAGCAATTTAGAATGATCATTTTATATGGCCAATAAACTTGACATGTCGGCAATAAATCGTCCATAACCTTTGATTTATAGCTAAGAATTACATGAATCAAATACCCACATTAAGCTAGTTCATTTTCTATATTCTGACAAAATTTGAGATAGAAATAGATACAACAAAGCGTCCAAGTAATCCTATATCCAAAACACCGTGATGCCATGCCTTATGCTTCATTTATTAGCCTTTAGTTAATGAGGACCAATGATAATTTTAGAATGATCACTTTAATTGGCCGATCAACTTGACATTTCCATACTAAATCTGTCGTAACTTTTGATTTAGAGCTCAGAATGACACGAATCCAATGTCCACTTTAAGCTAACTTAATTTTCTATATTGTGACAAAATTATAGATACGACAGAAATAGATACGACAAAGCATCCAAGTGATTCAATCTATCTAAAATTGTGTGATGCCGTGGAATATGCTTCATTTACAAGCCTTTACTCAATGAGCACAATGATCAGTTTAGAATCATCACTTTAACTGGCCCATAAACTTGACATGTCCGCACTAAATCGTCCGTAACTTTTTATTTAGAGTTTAAAATGACATGAATCCAATGCCCACTTTAAGCTAGCTGAATTCCTATAATATGACAAAATTTGAGACAGAAATAGATACGACAAAGCGTCTAAGTAATCCAATCCATCCCAAACTACGCGACGCCAATCCTTATTCTTCATTCATAAGCTTTTACTCTATGGGCACCAATGATCAGTTTAGAATGATCCTTTTAACTGGCCGAGCAACTTGACATGTCCGCTCTAAATCGTCCGCAACTTTAAATTTAGAGCTGAGAATGACAAGAATCCAATGTCCACGTTAAGCTAGCTCAATTTTCTATATGGTAACAAAATTTGAGACTTAAATAGTTACGACAATGCGTCCAGGTAATCCAATCTATCTAAAACTTTGTGATGCCATGCATTATGATTCATTTATATGCCTTTACTGAATGAGCACCAATGATCAGTTTAGAATGATCACTTTAACAGGCTAATCAACTTCACATATCCACAATAAAGCGTTTGTAACTTTTGATTTAGAGGTCAGAATTACACGAATCCAATGCCCACATTAAGCTAGCTCAATTTTCTATATTTTGTCATAATTTGAGATAGAAATAGAGATGACAAAGCATCAGAGTAATCCAAACTATCCCAAAATGTGTGATGCCATGCTTTATGCCTCATTTATAAGCCTTTACTTAATAAGCACCAATGATCAGTTTAGAATGATCATTTCTATTGCCCAATCAACTTGACATGTCTGAACTAAATCGTCCATAACTTTTTATTAATAGATCAGAATGACACGAATCAATTAGCCACATTAACCTAGTTCAATTTTATATATTGTGACAATATTTGAGACAGAACTAGATTCAACAAAGCGTCCAAGTAATCCAATCTATCCCAAACAGCGCTATACCATGCCTTATGCTTCATTTATTAGCATTTACTTAATGAGCACCAATGATCAGTTTAGAATGATCACTTTAATTGGCCGATCAACTTGACATGTCCACACTAAATCCCCCGTAACTTCTGATTTAGAGCTCAGAATGACATGAATCCAATGTCGACGTTAACCTAGCTCAATTTTCTATATTGTGACAAAATTTGAGACAGAAATAGATACGATAAAGCATCAAAGTAATCCAATCTATCTAAAATTGTGTGGTGCCTTGGATTATGCTTCATTTATCAGCCTTTACTCAATGAGCAGCAATGATCAGTTTAGAATTATCATTTTGACTGACCGATCACCTTGAAATGTCTGCACTATATCGTCCATAACTTTTTATTTATAGCTCAGAATGACAACAAACAATTGCCCACATTAAACTAGTTCAATGTTTTATATTGTGATAATATTTGAGACATAACTAGATATGACCAAGCGTCTAAGTAGTCCAATCTATCCCAAACTGTGTGATGACATGCTTTATGCTTCATTTATAAGCCTTTACTTAATGAGCACGAGGTATCAGTTTAGAATGATCACTTTAACTATCCGATCAACTTGACATGACCACACTAAATAGTTACTAACTTTTGATTTAGAGCTCAAAATGACACGAATCCAATGTTTCTGTTAAGCTAGCCCAATTTTCTATATTGTGACAAAGTTTGATACATAAATAAATACAACAAATCGTACAAGTAATCCAATCCTACCCATACTGCGTGATGCCATGCATTATTCTTCATTCATAGGATTTTACTCAATAAGCACCAATGATCAGTTTAAAATGATCATTTTAATTGGCTGATCAACTTGACATTTTCGCACTGAATCATCCGTAACTTTTGATTTAGAACTTAAAATGACACGAGTTGAATGCCCATGTTAAGCTAGATCAATTTTCTATAATATACAAAATTGGAGACAGAAATAGATACGACAAAGCATCCAAGTAATCCAATCTATCCCAAAACTGTGTGATGCCATGCATTATCCTTCATTTATAAGCCTTTACTGAATCATCACCAATGATCAGTTTAAAAGGATCACTTTAACTGGCCGATCAACTTGTAGTGTCCGCACTAAATCATCGGTAACTTTTGATTAAGAGATCAGAATGACACGAATCCAATGCCCATGTTAAGATAGTTCAATTTTCTATATTGTGAAAAATTTGAGGCAGAAGTAGATATAACAAAGTGTCCAAGTAATCCAATCCATCCCAAATTGCGTGATACCATGCATTATTTTTCATTTATAGGCTTTTACTCAATGAGCACCAATGATCAGTTTAGAATACTCATATTAACTGGCCGATCAACTTGAAATATCCACATTAAATCGTCCATAACTTTTGATTTATAGCTCAGATTGACACGAATCCAATGCCCACATTAAGCTAGTTCAATTTTCTATGTTGTGAGAAAATTTGAAACAGAACTAGATAGGAAAAAGTTTCCAAGTAATCCAATCAATCCCAAACTGCGTGATGCCATGCTTTATGCCTCATTTGTAAGCCTTTACTTAATGAGCACCAATGATCAGTTTAGAATGTTCATTTTAACTCGCCGATAAACTTGACATGTCCGCACTAAATCGTCTGTAACTTTTTTTAGAGCTTAGAAACACACGAATCCAATGCCCACGTTAAGCTAAATCAATTTTCAATTTTCTAAGTTTTACTCAATGATCAGCAACGATAAGTTTAGAATGATCATTTTAACTAGCCAATCACCTTGACATGTCTGCACTATATCGTCCATAACTTTGGATTTTTAGCTCTGAATGACAACAATCAATTGCCCACATTAAGCTAGTTCAATTTTCTATATTGTGATAAAATTTAAGACCTAACTAGATAGGACAAAGCGTCCAAGTAATCCAATCTATCCTAAACTGTGTGATGCCATGCATTATGCTTCATTTATAAGCCTTTATTTAATGACCACAAGTGATCAGTTTAAAATGATCACTTTAACTATCCAATCAACTTGACATGACCACACTAAATAGTTTGTAACTTTTGATTTAGAGCTCAGAATGACACGAATCCAATGTCCAAGTTAAGCTAGCTCAGTTTTCTATATTGTGAAAAAATTTGAGACAAAAATAGATATAACAAATCGTACAAGTAATCCAATCCATCCCATACTGCGTGATGCCATGCATTATTCTTCATTCATAAGCTTTTACTCAATGAGCACCAATGATCAATTTAGAATGATAATTTTAATTGGCCGATCAACTCTGCACTAAATTGTCTGTAACGTTTGATTTAGAGCTAAAATTAGATGAATCCAATGCCCACGTTAAGCTAGCTCAAATTTCTACAATATGAAAGAAATTTGAGCCAGCAATAGATACAACAAATCGTCCAAGTAATCTAATCTGTTCCAAACTACGTGATGTCATGCATTATTTTTCATTAATAAGGTTTTACTCAATGAACACCAATGATCAGTTTAGAATGATCATTTTAACTGGTGGATCAACTTGTCATGCCTGCACTAAATCCTTCATAACTTTTGATTTATAGCTCATAATGACACGAATCCAATGCTCACGTTAAGCTAGCTCAATTGTCTATTTGGTAATAAAATTTGAGACATAAATATATACGAAAATGTGTACAAGTAATCCAATCTATCCAAAACTGTGTGATGCCATGCATTATGATTTATTTATAAGCTTTTACTCAATGAGCACCAATTATCAGTTTGAATGATTACTTTAACTGGGCGATCAACTTGACATGTCCACACTAAATCGTACGTAACTTTTTGATTTCGAGCTCATAATGGCACGAATCCAATGTCCAAGATAAGGTAGCTTAATTTTCTATATTATGATAAAATTTGAGACAGAAATAGATACGACAAAGCATACAAGTATTCCAATTCATCCCAAACAGCATGATGCCATGCAATATTCTTCATTTATAAGCTTTTAATCAATGAGCACCAACGATAAGTTTACAATGATCATTTTAATTGGCCGATCAACTTCACATGTCCGTACAAAGTTGTCCGTAACTTTTAATTTACAGCTTAAAATTACACAAATCTAATTCCCATGTTAAGCTAGCTCAATTTTCTATAATATGACAAAATTTGAGACCGGAATAGATACGACAAAGCGTTCAATTAATCTAATCCACCCCAAACTGCGTGATGCCATGCATTATTTTTCATTCATAAGGTTTTACTCAATGAGCACCAATGATCAGTTTAGAATGAACATTTTAACTGGCCGATCAACTTGTCATGTCTACACTAAATCATTCTTAACTTTTGATTTATAGCTCATAATGACACGAATCCAATGTCTACGTTAAGCTAGCTTAATTTTC
>JAEVFF010000373.1:187463-245392 GCA_018901945.1 Pugionium dolabratum
ACAAAATTTGAGACCGGAATAGATACGACAAAGCGTTCAATTAATCTAATCCACCCCAAACTGCGTGATGCCATGCATTATTTTTCATTCATAAGGTTTTACTCAATGAGCACCAATGATCAGGTTAGAATGAACATTTTAACTAGCCGTTCAACTTGTCATGTCTGCACTAAATCATTCATAACTTTTGATTTATAGCTCATAATGACACGAATCCAATGTCTACGTTAAACTAGCTTAATTTTCTATATGCTTACAAAATTTGAGGCAGAAATTGATACGAAAATGAGTCAAAGTAATCCAATCTATCCAAAATTGTGTGATGTCATGCATTATGATTCATTTATAAGCTTTTACTCAATGAGCACCAATGATCAGTTTAGAATGATCAATTTAACTGGCCAATAAACTTGACATATCCAATGACACTAACTTTTGAATTAGAGCACAGAATGACAGGAATCCAATGTCAACGTTAATCTAGTTCAATTTTCTATATTCCGACAAAATTTGACACAGAAATAGATACGACAAAGCGTACAACTAATCCAATCCATCCCAAACTATGTGATGCCATGCATTATTCTTCATTCATTAGCTTTTACTCAATGAGCACCAATGATCAGTTTAGAATGATCATTTTAATTGGCCGATCAACTTGACATGTCCGCACTAAATCGTTCGTAACGTTTCATTTAGAGCTTAAAATGACACGAATCTGGTGCCCATGTTTAGCTAGCTCAATTTTCTATATTGTGACAAACTTTGTGAAAGCAATAGAGACGACAATGCATCCAAGTAATCCAATCTATCGAAAACTGTGTGATGCCATGCATTATGATTCTTTCAATTGCCTTTACTCAATGAGCACCAATGATCAGTTTAGAATTATCACTTTAACTGGCCGATCAACTTGACATATCCACACTACATCGTCTATAACTTTTTATTTAGAGCTCATAATGACACGAATCCAACACCCACGTTATGCTAGCTCAATTTTCTATATTTTGACAAAATTTGAGATAGAAATAGAGACGACAAAGTGTCAAACTAATCCAATCTATCCCAAAATGCCTAATGCAATGCTTTATGCTTCATTTATAAGCCTTTACTTAATGAGCACCAATGATCAGTTTAGAATAATTATTTTAACTGGCAAATTAACTTGACATGTCTGCACTAAATGCTCCATAACTTTTAATTTATAGCTCCGAATGACACGAATTCAATACCCACATTAATCTAGTTCAATTTTCTATGTAGTGACAAAATTTGAGGCAAAACTAAATACAACAAAACATCAAATTAATCCAATCTATCCCAATCTACGTGATGCCATGCCTTATGCTTCATTTATAAGCCTTTACTGTATGAGCACCAATGATCATTTTAGAATGATTATTTTAAGTGGCCAATCAACTGGACATGTCGGCAATAAATTGTCTCTAACTATTGATACAGAGTTCAGAAATACAACAATTCAATGCCCTTGTTAACCTAGCTCAATTTTCAACATTTTGACAAAATTTGAGATAGAAATAGAGACGACAAATCGTTCAAGCAATCCAATCTATCCCAAACTGTGTTATGCCATGCTTTATTCTTCATTCATAAGCCTTTAGTTAATGAGCACCAATGATCATTGTAGACTGATCATTTTAATTGGCCGATCAACTTGACATATCCGCACTAAATCGTCCATAAGTTTTGATTTGGAGCTATGAAACACACGAATCTAATGCCCACGTTAAACTAGCTAAATTTTCTATAGTTTAACAATATTTTAGATAGAAATAGATACGACAAGTCATCCAATAAATCCAAAACAGTGTGATGCCATGCATTATGCTTCATTTATAAGCCTTTACTCAATGCGCACCAATGATCAGTTTAGAATGATCACTTTAACGGCCGATCAACTTGACATGTCCACACTAAATGGTCTGCAACTTTCGATTTAGAGCTAAGAAACACACGAATCCAGTGCCCACGTTAAGATATCTCAATTTTCTATATTGTGACAAACTTTAGGACAAAAATAGATACGTCAGAGCATCCAAGTAATTCAATCGATCCCAAACTACATGACGCCATGCATTATTTTTTTATTTATAAGCTTTTACTCAATGAGCACCAATGATAAGTTCATAATGATCCTTTTAACTGGCCGATCAACTTGACATGTTTGCACTAATTCGTCCATAACTTTTGATTTATAGCTCAGAATGACACAAATCCAATGTCCACATTAAGATAGTTTAATTTTATATATTGTGGCAAAATTTGAGATAAAACTAGATATGACAAAGTGTCGAACTAATCCAATCAATCCCAAACTACGTGATACCATGCATTATGCTTCATTTATAAGCCTTAACTCAATGAGCACCATTGTTCAATTTAGAATAATCAGATTAACTGGCCAATCAACTTGACATGTCCGCACCAATTCGTCCATAACTTTTGATTTATAGCTCAGAATGACACGAATCTAATGCCCACGTAAAGCTAGCTCAAGTTTCTATATTTTTGAGTAAATTTAATATAGAAATAGAGAGGGCAAAGCATCCAACTAATCCAATCTATCCCAAAATGTGTGATGCCTTGCTTTATGCTTTGTTTATAAGCCTTTACTAAATGAGCACCTATGATAAGTTTAGAATGATCACTTTAACTGGCCGATCAACTTGAAATTTCCGCACTAAATCGTGCATAACTTTTGATTTACAGCTCAGAATGTCACGAATCCAATGCCCACAATAAGCTAGTTCAATTTTCTATATTGTGACAAAATTTGAGACAAAACTAGGTACGACAAATCGTCCAAGTAATCCAATCTATCTCAAACTATGTGATGCCATGAATTATGCTTCATTTATAAGTCCCGACTCACTGAGCACCAATGATCAGTTTAGAATAATCATATTAACAGGCCGATCAACTTGACATGTTTGCACTAAATCGTTCGTAACTTTTGATTTAGAGCTCATAATGACATGAATCCAATGCCCATGTTAAGCTAGCTCAGTTTTGAATATTTTGACAGAATTTGAGATAGAAATAATGACGACAAAGCTTCCAAGTAATCCAATCTATCTAAACTGTTTCATGCCATGCTTTATGCTTCATTTATAATCCTTTACTTAATGAGCACCAAAGATTAGTTTAGAATGATCACTTTAACTGGGCAATCAACTTGATATGTCCGCACTAAATCCTCCACATTGATTAAAGCTAAGAATGACATGAATCCAATGCCCACTTTAAGCTAGCTATATTTTCAATATTGTAACAAAATTTGAGAAAAAATAGATACGACAAAGTGTCCAAGTAATCCAATCTATCTAAAACTGTGTGATGCCATGCATTATGCTTCATTTATAAGCCTTTACTCAATGCGGACCAATGATCAGTTTAGAATGATCACTTTAACGGCCGATCAACTTGACAAGTCCGCACTAAATGGTCCGTTACTTTCGATTTAGTGCTCTGAAACAAACGAATCCAGTGCCCACGTTAAGCTAGCTCAATTTTCTATATTGTGACAAACTTTGAGACAAAAATAGATACGACAAAGCGTCCAAGTAATCCAATCGATCCCAAACTACATGATGCCATGCATTATTCTTCATTTATAAGTTTTTATTCAATGAGCACCAATGATAAGTTTATAATGATCCTTTTAACTTGCCGATAAACTTGACATGCTCGCACTAATTCGTCCATAACTTTTGATTTAAAGCTCAGAATGACACGAATCCAGTGTGTACATTAAGATAGTTTAATTTTCTATATTTTGACAAAATTTGAGATAAACCTAGATATGAAAAAGCGTCGAAGTAATCCAATCAATCGCAAACTACGTGATACCATGCATTATGCTTCATTTATAAGCCTTGACTCAATGAGCAACATTGTTCAGTTTAGAATAATAAGATTAACTAATCGATCAACTTGACATGTCCGCACTAATTCGTCCGTAGCTTTTGATTTAGAGCTCATAATGACACGAATCCAATGCCCATGTTAAGCTACCTCAATTTTCTATATTTTTGACTAAATATAATGTAGAAATAGAGACGGAAAAGCATCCAACTAATCCAATTTATCCCAAAAGGTGTGATGCCTTGCTTTATGCTTCATTTATAAGCCTTTACTTAATGAGCACCAATGATTAGTTTAGAATGATCACTTTAACTGGCAATTCAACTTGATATGTCCGCACTAAATCGTCCGCATTGATTTAGAGCTCAGAATGACATGAATCCAATGCCCACGTTAAGCTAGCTATATTTTCAATATTTTAACAAAATTTGAGACAAAATAGATACGAGAAAGCGCCCAAGTAATCCAATATATCTAAAACTATGTGATGCCATGCATTATGCTTCATTTATAAGCCTTTACTCAATGTGCACCAATGATCCGCTTAGAATGATCACTTTAACTAGCCGATCAACTTGACATTTCCGCACTAAATCATTCCTAACTTTTGAATTTTGGCTTAAAATTACACAAATCCAATGCCCACATTCAGCTAGCTCAATTTTTCTATATTTTTGACTAAATTTAATATTGAAATTGAGACAAAAAAGCGTCCAAGTAATCCAATCTATCCCAAAATGCGTGATGCCATGCTTTATGCTTCATTTATAAGCCTTTACTGTATGAGCGCCAATGATCAGTTCAGAATGATCACTTTAACTAGCCGATCAATTTGACATGTCCGCACTCTATCGTACGTAACTTTTGATTTATAACTCAGAATAACACGAATCCAATGCCCACGTTAAGCTAGCTCAAATTTCTATATTGTAACAAACTTTGAGACAGAAATAGATACGACAAAGCATCCTAGTAATCCAATCGATCACAAACTACGTGACGCCATGCATTTTTCTTCATTTATAAGCTTTTACTCAATGAGCACCCATGATTAGTTTAGAACGATCCTTTTGACTGGCCGATCAAGTTGACATTTCTGCAATAAATCGTCTGTAACTTTTGATTTATAGCGCAGAATGAAACTAATCCAATCCCCACATTAAGCTAGTTCAATTTTCTATATTGTGACAAAATTTGACACTGAACTTGATACGACAAAGCGTCCAAGTAATCCAATCTATCCCAAACTGCGTGATGCCATGCATTATGCTTCATTTATAAGTCTTGACTCAATTAGCACCAATGATCAGTTTAGAATAATCATATTAATTGGACGATGAACTTGACATGTACACACTAAATCGTCCGTAACTTTTGATTTAGAGCTCAGAATGACACGAATATAATGCCAACATTGAGCTAAATCAATTTTCTATATTTTGAGAGAATTTGAGACAGAAATAGAGCCGAGAAAGCGTCCAAGTAATCCAATCTATCCAAACTGCTTGATGCCATGCTTTAGGTTTCATTTATAAGACTTTACTTAATGAGCACCAATCAACTAGACACGTCCGCACTAAATCGTCCGCATTGATTTAGTGCTCAGAATGACACGAATCCAATGCCCACGTTAAGCTTGCTCAATTTTGTATACGGTAACAAAATTTGAGACCGAAATAGACACGAAAATGCGTCCAAAACTGTGTAATGCCATGCATTATGATTCAATTATATGCCTTTACTCAATAAGCACCAATGATCAACTTAGAATGATCACTTTAACTAGACGAGCAACATGACGTATCCAAACTAAATCGTCTGTAACTTTTGATTTAGAGATTAGAATGACACAAATCCAATGCCCACGTTAAGTTAGCTCAATTTTCTATATTTTGACAAAATTTGAGATTGAAATCGAGACGACAAAGCGTCCAAGTAATCCAATCTATCCCAAAATGCGTGATGCCATGTTTTATGATTCATTTATAAGTCTTGACTCAATTAGCACCAATGATCAGTTTAGAATAATCATATTAATTGGACGATGAACTTGACATGTACACACTAAATCGTCTGTAACTTTTGATTTAGAGCTCAGAATGACACGAATATAATGCCTACATTGAGCTAAATCAATTTTCTATATTTTGAGAGAATTTGAGACAGAAATAGAGCCGAGAAAGCGTCCAAGTAATCCAATCTATCCAAACTGCTTGATGCCATGCTTTAGGTTTCATTTATAAGACTTTACTTAATGAGCACCAATCAACTAGACACGTCCGCACTAAATCGTCCGCATTGATTTAGTGCTCAGAATGACACGAATCCAATGCCCACGTTAAGCTTGCTCAATTTTGTATACGGTAACAAAATTTGAGACCGAAATAGACAAGAAAATGCGTCCAAAACTGTGTAATGCCATGCATTATGATTCAATTATATGCCTTTACTCAATAAGCACCAATGATCAACTTAGAATGATCACTTTAACTGGACGAGCAACAACACAAATCCAAACTAAATCGTCTGTAACTTTTGATTTAGAGATTAGAATGACACAAATCCAATGCCCACGTTAAGTTAGCTCAATTTTCTATATTTTGACAAAATTTGAGATTGAAATTGAGACGACAAAGCGTCCAAGTAATCCAATCTATCCCAAAATGCGTGATGCCATGTTTTATGATTCATTTATATGCTTTTACTCAATAAGAACCAATGATCAGTTTAGAATAATCATATTAACTGGCCGACCAACTTGACATGTCCGAACTAAATCATCCGTAACTTTTGATTTTGAGCTTAGAATGACACGAATCCAATGCCCACGTTAAGCTAGGCAATTTTTTTATATTTTGACAAAATGTTATATAGAAATAGAGACAAAAAGCATCCAATTAATCCAATTTATCCAAAAACTGTGTGATGCCATGCATTATGCTCCATTTATAAGCATTTACTCAATGCACACCAATGATCAGTTTAGAATGATCACTTTAACTGGCCCATCAACTTGACATGTCTGCAGTAAATGGTCCGTAACTTTTAATTTAGAGCTCCGAATGACACGAATCCGATTCCCACGTTATGCTAGCTCAATTTCCTCTATTGTGACAAACTGTGAGACAGAAATAGATACGACAATGCATCCAAGTAATCCAATGGATCCCAAACTATGTTATGCCATGCAATAATCTTCATTTATAAGCTTTTACTCAATGAGCACCAATGACTAGTTTATGATGATCATTTTAACTTGCAAATCAACTTGACATGCCTGCACTAAATCGTCCGTGACTTTTGATTTATAGCTCAGAATGACACGAATCCAATGCCCACATTAAGCTAGTTCAAATTTCTATATTTTGATATAATTTGAGACAAAACAAGATACAACAACGCATTCAAGTAGTCTTGTCTATCCCAAACTGTGTGATGCCATGCACTATGCTTCATTTATAAGCTTTTACTCAATGAGCACAAATGATCTGTTTAGAACGATCCTTGTAACTGGCCGTTCAACTTGACATGTCTACACTAAATCGTCGTAACTTTTGATTTATAGCTGAGAAACACATGAATCCAATGCCCACGCTAAGCTAGCTCAAATTTCTATATTGTAGCAAAATTTGAGACAAAAAAAGATAAGACAAAACGTCCAACTAATCCAATCTAGCTAAAACTATCTTATGCCATGCACTATACTTCATTTATAAGCTTTTACTCCATGTGCACCAATGATCAGTTTAGAATGATCAATCTAACTGGCCGATCAACTTGACATGTCCACAATAAATCATTCGTAAGTTTTGATTTAGGGCTTAAAATGACACCAATCCAATGCACATGTTAAATTAGCTCCATTTTCTATATTTTGACAAAATTTAATATAGAAATAGAGAGGACAAAGCGTCCAAGTAATCCAATCTATCCCAAAATGCGTGATGGCTTGCTTTATGATTCATTTATAAGCCTTGACTTAATGAGCACAAATGATCAGTTTAGAATGATCAATTTAACTAGCCGATCAACTTGACAAGTCCGTACGCAATCGTCCGTAACTTTTGATTTAGAGATAAAAAATACATGAATCCAGTGCCCACATTAAGCTAGCTCAATTTTAAATATTGTACCAAATTGGAGACCGAAATAGATACAACAAAGCGTTCAAGTAATCCAGTCTATCCAAAACATTGTGATGCCATCCATTATGCTTCATTTGTAAGCCTTTACTCAATGAGCACCGATGATCAGTTTAATTATCAATTTACCTGGCCGATCAATTTGACATATCCACACTAAATCATTTGTAACTTTTGATTTAGGGCTTAAAATGACACGAATCCAATGTCCACGTTAAGCTAGCTCAATTTTCTATGCTGTGATAAAATTTGAAATTGAAATAGATTCAACAAAGCATCCAAGTAATCCAATCCATCGCAAACTGCGTGATGCTAAGCATTATTTTTCATTCATAAGCTTTTACTCAATGAGCAACAATGATCATTTTAGAATGATCATTTTAATTGTCCGATCAACTTGACATGTTCGCACTAAATCATCCGTAACGTTTGTTTTGGAGCTCAGAATGACACCAATCAAATGCCCACGTTAAGCTAGCTCAATTTACAATATTGTGACAAATTTTGAGACAGAAATAGATACAACAAAGAGTCCAAGTAATCCAATCTATCCCAAACAGTGTGATGTCATGCATTATTCTTCATTTATAAGCTTTTACTCAATGAACACCAATGATCAGTTTAGCATGATCATTTTAATTTGCCTATCAACTTGACATGTCTGCACTAAATTGTCCGTAACATTTGATTTAGCGCTCTGAATGACACGAATCTAATGTCAATGTTAAGCTGGCTCAATTTTCTATATTGTGACAAAATTTGAGACAGAAATATATACGACCATGTCCAAGTAATCCAATCCATCCCAAACTACTTGATGGCATGCATTCTTCTTTATTTATAAGCTTTTACTCAATGAGCACCAATGATGAATTTATAATGATCAATTTAACTTGCCGATCAACTTGACATGTATGCACTAAATCTTCCGTAACTTTTGATTTTTAGCTCAGAATGATACGAATCAAATATCCACATTAATCTAGTTCAATTTTCTATATTGTAACAAAATTTGAGACCGAACAAATACAGCAAAGCGTCCAAGAAATCCATTATATCCCAGACTGCGTGATGCCATGCATTATGATTCATTTATTAGCCTTTGCTGAATGAGCACCCATGATCAGTATAGAATGATCACTTTAAATGGCTGATTAACTTGACATGTCCACACTAAATCGTTGGTAACTTTTGATTTAGGGCTCAGAATGACACTAATCCAATGTCCACGTTAATCTAGCTCGATTTTCTATATTTTAACAAAATTTAGGACAGAAAAAGAGACGACAAAGCGTCCAAGTAATTAAATATATCCCAAACTCCGTGCTGCCATGCACTATCCTTGATTTATTGAACTTTCCTTAATGAGCACCAATGATCATTTTAGACAAAAATTGATACAAAAATGAGTCCAAGTAATCCAGTCTATCCAAAACTAAGTGATGCCTTGCATTATGATTCATTTGTACGCTTTTACTCAATGAGCACTAATGATCAATTTAGAATGATCACTTTTAACTGGCCGATCAACTTGATATATCCACACTAATTCGTCTGTAACTTTTGATTTAGAGCTCAGAATAACACGAATCCAATGCCCTCGTTAAGCTAGCTCAATTTTCTATATTTTGACAAAATTTGAGATAGAAATAGAGATGAAAAAGCATCCAAGTAATCCAATCTATCCCAAAATGCATGTTGTCATGCTTTCTGCTTTATTTATAAGCCTTTACTTAATGAGCACCAATGATCAGTTTAGAATGATCATTTTATTGGGCCAGTCAACTTGACATGTCTGCACTAAATCGTCCATAAATTTTGATTTATAGCTCAGAATGACAAGAATCCAATACCCACATTAAGCTGTTTCAATTTTCTATATTGTGACAAAATTTGAGACAGAATTAGATATAGCAAAGCGTCCAAGTAATCCAATCTATCCCAAACTGTGTGATGCCATGCCTTATGCTTCATTTATAAGCCTTTACTTTGTGAGCACCAATGATCAGTTTAGACTGATCACTTTAATTGGCCGATCAACTTGACATGTCCATACTAAATCGCCCGTAACTTTTGATTTAGAGCTCCGAATGACACGAATCCAATGTCCACGTTAAGCTAGTTCAATTTTCTAAATTTTGACAAAATTTGTGACAGAAATAGATACGACAAAGTGTACAAGTAATCCAGTCCATCCCAAATGCGTGATGCTATGCATTGTTCATCATTCATAAGCTTTTACTCAATGAGCACCAATGATCAGTTAGAATCATCACTTTGATAGGCTGATCAACTTGACATATCCGCACTAAATCGTCCGTAACTTTTGATTTAGAGGAAACACACGAATCCAATGCCCACATTAAGGTAGCTCAATTTTCTATATTGTAACAAAATTTGAGACAGGAACAGATACGAAAAAGTGTCCAAGTAATCCAATACATCCCAAACTTTGTAATAACATGCATTATTGTTCATTTATAAGATTTTACTCAATGAGCACCAATGATTAGTTTAGAATGATCATTTTGACTGGCCGATCAACTTGACATGTACGCACTAAATCGTCCATGACTTTTGATTTATTGCTCCGAATGAAACGATTAAAATACCCACATTAAGCTAGTGCAACTTTCTATACGGTGACAAAATTTGAGACAAAACTAGAAACGAAAAAGCATCCTAATTATTTAATTGATCCCAAACATAGTGATGCCATGCATTGTGCTTTATTTATAAGCCTTTCCTCAATGAGCACCAATGATCAGATTAGAACAATCACTTTAACTGGCCGATCAACTTGACATGTCAACACTAAATTGTTCGTAACTTTTGATTTAGAGCTCAGAACGACACGAATACAATGTCCACGTTAAGCTGGCTCAATTTTCTATATTGTGACAAAATTTTAGAAATAAATAGATACGACAAAGCGTTCAAGTAATCCAATCCATCCCGAACTGCGTGATGCCATGCATTCTTTTTCATTTATATGCTTTTACTCAATGAGCACCAATGATGAGTTTAGAATGATCATTTAACTGGCTGATAACCTTGATATGTCAGCACTCCGTAACTTTTCTTTTATAGCTCCGAATGACATGAATCCAATACCCACATTAAACTAGTTTAATATTCTATATTGGGATAAAATTTTAGATAGAATTAGATACAACAAAGCGTACGAGTAATCCAATCTATCCCAAAGAGCGTGATACCATGCCTTATGCTTCATTTATAAGCCTTTACATAGTGAGCACCAATGATCAGTTTAGAATGACCACTTTAAGTGGCCGATCAACTTGCCATGTCCACACTAAATCGTCTATAACTTTTGATTTAGAGCTATGAATGACACGAATCCAATGTCCACATTAAGCTAGCTCAATTTTCTATATTGTGACAAAATTTGAGGTAGAAGTAGATACGACAAAGCGTACAAGTAATCCAATCCATTCAAACTGCGTGATGCCATGCATTATTCTTCATTTATAAGATTTTACTCAATGAGCACCAATGATCAGTTTAGAATTATCAATTTAATTACCCAATCAACTTGACATGTCTGCACTAAATCGTTTGTAACTTTTGATTTAGAGCTTAAATTGACACGAATCCAATGCCCACATTAAGCTAGCTCAATTTTTAATAATATGACAAAATTTGAGACAAAAATAGATAAGACAAAGCATCCAAGTAATCTAATCCATCCCAAACTACATGATGCCAAGCATTATTTTTCATTTATAAGGTTTTATTGAATGAGCACCAATGATCAGTTTAGAATGATCATTTTAACATGCCGATCATCTTGTCATGTCTGCACTAAATCGTCCATAACTTTTGAATTATAGCTTAGAATGACACGAATCCAATGCCTACGTTAAGCTAGCTCGGTTTTTGATGTGATAACAAAATTTTAGACCGAAATTGATACGAAAATGAGTCCAAGTAATCCAGTCTATCGAAAACTAAGTGATGCCATGCTTTATGATTCATTTATACGCTTTTACTCAATGAGCACTAATGCAGTTTAGAACAATCACTTTAACTGGCCGATCAACTTGACATGTCAACACTAAATGGTTTGTAATTTTCTATATTTTGACAAAATTTTAGACAGAAATAGATACGACAAAGCGTTCATGTAATCCAATCCATCCCAAACAGCGTGATGCCATGCATTCTTTTTCATTTATAAGCTTTTACTCAATGAACACCAATGATGAGTTTAGAATGATCATTTTAACTGGTTGATAACCTTGATAAGTCTGCACTATATCGTTCGTAACCTTTCTTTTATAGCTCCGAATAACACGAATCCAATACCCACATTAAGCTAGTTTATTATTCTATATTGTGATAAAATTTTAGACAGAAACAAAGCGTACACGTAATGCAATCTATCCCAAAGAGCGTGATACCATGCCTTATGCTTCATTTATAAGCCTTTACTTAGTGAGCACCAATGATAAGTTTAGAATGATCACTTTAAGTGGCCAATCAACTTGCCATGTCCACACTAAATAAACTGTAACTTTTGATATAGAGCTCTGAATGACACGAATCCATTGTCCACATCAAGCTAGCTCAATTTTTTATCTAGAGCTTAAAATGACATGAATCCAATGCCCACGTTAAGCTAGCTCAATTTTCTATAATATGACAAAATTTGAGACCAAAATAGATACGACAAAACGTCCAAGTAATCTAATCCATCCCAAACTGCGTGATGCCAAGGATTATTTTTCATTCATAAGGTTTTATTGAATCAGCACCAATGATCAGTTTAGAATGATCATTTTAACTTGCCGATCAACTTGTCATGTCCGCAGTAAATCATCCATAACTTTTGATTTATAGCTTAGAATGACATGAATCCAATGCCTATGTAAAGCTAGGTCAGTTTTCTATATGATAACAAAATTTTAGACAGAAATTGATACGAAAATGAGTCCAAGTAATCCCGTCTATCCAAACTAAGTGATGCCATGCATTATGATTCATTTATACGCTTTTACCTAAAGAGCACTAATGATCAGTTTAGAATGATCACTTTTAACGGGCCGATCAACTTGACATATACACACTAATTCTTTTGTAACTTTTGATTTAGAGCTCAGAATAACACGAATCAGATGCCCTCGTTAAGCTAGTTTAATTTTCTATATTTTGAAAAATTTGAGATAGAAATAGAGACGAAAACGCATCCAACTAAACCAATCTATCCCAAAATGCTTGATGTCATGCTTTCTGCTTTATTTATAAGCCTTTACTTAATGAGAATCAATGATCAGTTTAGAATGATCATTTTAACACGCCAATCAACTTGACATGTTTGCACTAAATCGGCCATAACTTTTGATTTATAGCTCAGAATGATAGGAATCCAATTTATAACTTTTGACAAAATTTAAGACAAAACTAAATATGACAAAGCGCCCAAGTAATCCACTATATCCCACACTGCGTGATGCCATGTATTATGATTCATTTATTAGCCTTTCATCAATGAGCACCAATGATCGGTTTAGAAGGATCACTTTAACTGGCCGGTCAACTTGACATGTCCACACTAAATTGTTTGTAACTTTTGATTTAGGGCTCCGAAAAACACGAATCCAGTGTCCATGTTAAAGTAGCTCAATATTCTATATTTTGACAAAAATTGAAACAGAAAAAGAGACGACAAAGGTTCCAAGTAATCCAATCTATTCCAAACTTTGTGATGCGATGCATTATCCTTCATTTATTTGCCTTTCCTCAATGAGCACTAATGATTAGTTTAGAATGATCACTTTAACTGGCCGATCAACTTAACATGTTCACACTAAATCGTATGTAACTTTTGATTTGGAGCTCCGAATGACACGAATCCAATATCCACATTAAGCTAGCTCAATTTTCTATGGTTTGACAAAATTTGGGACAGAAAAAGAGACGAGAAAACGTCCAAGTAATCAAATCTATCCCAAACTGCGTGATAACATGCTTTATGCTTCATTTATAAGCCTATTCTTAATGAGCACAATTTATCAATTTAGAATGATCACTTTAACTGGCCGATAACCTTAATATATCCGCACTAAATTGTCCGTAACTTTTGATTTAGAGGAAACACACGAATCCAATGCCCACGTTAAACTAACTCAATTTTCTATATTGTAAAAAATTTTTAGATAGAAATAGATACGAAAAACCATCCAAGTAGTCCAATGCATCCCAAACTGCGTGATACCATGCATTATTGTTCATTTATAAGCTTTTACTCAATGAGCACCAATGATCAGTTTAGAATGATCATTTTGACTGGCCGATCAACTTGACATGTCTGCACAATATCGTCCGTAACTTTGATTTATAGCTCAGAATGACACAAATCCAATACCCACATTAAGCTAGTTCAATTTTCAATATTGTGACAAAATTTGAGATAAAACTAGATACGAAAAAGCATTCAAGTAATCCAATATATCCCAAACAGTGTGATGCCATGCATTATGCTTCATTTATTAGTCTTTCCTCAATGAGCACCAATGATCAGTTTATAGTAATCACTTTAACTGGCCGATCAACTTGACATGTCCACACTAAATTGTCTGTAACTTTTTATTTAGAGCTCCGAATGGCACGAATCCAATATCCACGTTAAGCTTGATCAGTTTTCTATATTGGGACAAAATTTGATACCGAAATAGATACGACAAAGCGTACAAGTAATCCAATCCATCCCAAATTGCATGATGTCATGCAATATTCTTCAATTATAAGGTTTTACTGAATGAACAACAATGATCAGTTTAGAATGATCATTTTAAGTGGCCGATCAACTTGTCATGTCTGCACTAAATCATACATAACTTTTGATTTATCGCTCAGAATGACACGAATCCAATGCCTACGTTATGCTACCTCAATTTTCTATATGCTAACAAAATTTGAGACAGAAATTGATACGAAAATGAGCCCAAGTAATCCAATCCATCCAAAACTCTGTGATTCTATGCATTATGATTCATTTATAAGCTTTTACTCAATGAGCAACAATGATCAGTTTAGAATGAACACTTAAACTGACCGATCAACTTGACATATCCACCCTAAATTGTCTGTAACTTTAAGTTTAGAGCTTAGAATGACAAGAAACCTACACATCCCAACCAAGGGTATGTTGGGATTCGCGAAGAGCAGTACCTTACGATGTTCATGACCAATCGGATCTTGACGTACCAGTAGGTAATCTCCCCATTGGGGTCGTTTTCCCTTCTGGCCTTCTTATTTTTCCTAATTCAGTTTATTAGCTCTTCCACACATTACCGTCCAATAACCTCGTTAAGCAAGCTCAATTTTCAATATTTTGACACAATTTCAGATAGAAATAGAGACGACAAAGCGTCCAAGCAGTCCAATCTATCCAAAAATGCGTGATGCCATGCTTTATGCTTCATTTATAAGCCTTTACTTAATGAGCACCAATGATCAGTTTAAAATGATTATTTTAACTGGCCGATCAACTTGACATGTCTACACTAAATCGTCCATAACTTTGATTTATAACATAGAATGACACGAATTAAATACCCACATTAAGCTAATTTAATATTCTATATTGTGACAAAATTTGACACAGAACTGGATGCAACAAAGAGTCCAAGAAATCAAATTTATCCCAAACAGCGTGATACCATGCCGTATGCTTCATTTACAAGCCTTTGCTTAGTGAGCACCAATGATCAGTTTAGAATGATCACTTTAACTGGCCGATCAAATTGACATGTCCACACTAAATTGTCCGTAACTTTTGATTTATAGCTCTAAATGACATGAATCTAATGACCACATTAAGCCAGCTATATTTTCTATATTGTGACGAAATTTGAAACAGAAATAGATACGACAAAGTGTACATGTAATCCAATCCATCCAAACAGCGTGATGCAATGCATTATTCTTCATTTATAAGATTCTTCTCAATGAGCACCAATGATCAATTTAGAACGATCATTTTAATTGCCCGATAACCTTGACATGTCCGCACTAAATCATTCCTAAATTTTGATTTAGAGATTAGAATGACACGAATCCAATGACCGCATTAAGCTAGTTCGATTTTTTATATTGAGACAAAATTTGAGAAAAACCTAGATACGCCAAAGCGCCCAAATAATCCAATCTATACTAAACTGCATGATGCCTTGCTTTATGCTTCATTTATAAGCCTTCACTTAATGAGCACAATTGATCACTTTAGAAAGATCAATTTAACTGGCCGATCAACTTGACAAGTCTGTACGCAATCGTCCGTAACTTTTGATTTAGAGCTCAAAAATACACGAATCCAATGCCCACATTAAGCTAGCTCAATTTTCAATATTGTACCAAATTTGAGACCTAAATAGATACGACAAAGCGTTCAAGTCATCCAATCTATCGAAAACATTGTGATGCCATCCATTATGCTTCATTTGTAAGCCTTTACTCAATGAGCACCAATGATCAGTTTAATTATCATTTTAATCGGCCGATCAACTTGACATGTCCACAATAAATCATTTGTAACTTTTGATTTAGGGCTTAAAATGACACGAATCCAATGTCCACGTTAAGCTAGCTCAATTTTCTATACAGTGTTAAAATTTGAGACATAAATAGATTCGACAAAGCATCCAAGTAATCCAATCCATCGCAAACAGCGTGATGCTATGCATTACCTTCCATTCATAAGCTTTTACTCAATGAGCACCAATGATCATTTTAGAATGATCATTTTAATTGTCCGATCAACTTGACATGTTTGAACTAAATCGTCCGTATTGATTTGGAGCTCAGAAGGACACCAATTAAATGCCCATGTTAAGCTAGCTCAGTTTTCTATATTGTGACAAATTCTGAGACTGAAATAGATATAACAAAGAGTCCAAGTAATCCAATCTATCCCAAACTGTGTGATGCCTTGCATTATTCTTCATTTATAACCTTTTACTCAATGAGAACCAATGATCAGTTTAGAATGATCATTTTAATTGGCCGATCAACTTGACATTTCTGCACTAAATCGTGCTCTGAATGATAACATTTGATTTAGTGCTCTGAATGACACGAATCTAATGTCAATGTTAAGCTGGCTCAATTTTCTATATTGTGACAAAATTTGAGACAGAAATATATACGACAAAGCGTCCAAGTAATCCAATCCATCCCAAACTATTTGATGGCATGCATTCTTCTTTATTTATAAGCTTTTACTCAATGAGCACCAATGATGAATTTAGAATGATCAATTTAACTGGCTGATCAGCTTGACATGTCTGCACTAAATCGTCGGTAACTTTTGATTTATAGCTCAGAATGACACGAATCAGATACCCACATTAATCTAGTTCAATTTTCTATATTGTGACAAAATTTGAGACCGAACTAAATACAACAAAACATCCAAGAAATCCATTATATCCCAGACTGCGTGATGCCATGCATTATGCTTCATTTATTAGCCTTTGCTGAATGAGCACCAATGATCAATATAGAATGATTACTATAAATGGCTGATCAACTTGACATGTCCACACTAAATCATCGGTAACTTTTGATTTGGGGCTCAGAATGACACGAATCCAATGTCCACGTTAATCTAGCTCGATTTTCAATATTTTAACAAAATTTAGGACAGAAAAAGTGATGACAAAGCGTCCAAGTAATCCAATCTATCCCAAACTACGTGATGCCATGCATTACCCTTGATTTATTGGAATTTCCTTAATGAGCACCAATGATCAGTTTAGAATGATCACTCTAGCTGGCCGATCAACTTGACATGTCCACACTAAATCGTCAGTAACTTTTGATATAGAGCTCAGAATGACACGAATCCAATGTATACGTTAATCTAGCTCAATTTCCTAAATTTTGACAAAATTTGGGACAGAAAAAGAGACAACAAAGCATTCAAGAAATCCAATCTATCCCAAACTCCAGGATGCAATGCTTTATTCTTTATATATAAGCCTTTACTTAATGAGCACCAATGATCAGTTTAGAATGATCACTTTAACATGCCGATCAACTTGACATATCCACACTAAATCGTCCATAACTTTTGATTTCAAGGAAACACACGAATCAAATGCCCACGTTAAGCTAGCTCAATTTTCTATTTGTAATAAAATTTGAGACATGAATAGATATGAAAAAGCGTCCAAGTAATCCAATACATCCCAAACTGCGTGTTAACATGCATTATTGTTCATTTATAAGCTTTTACTCAATGAGCACCAATGATTAGTTTAGAATGATCATTTTGACTGACCGATCAACTTGACACGTATGCAATAAATCGTCCATCACTTTTTATTTATAGCTCCGAATGACACGAATCCAATACCCACTTTAAGCTAGTTCAACTTTCTATAGTGTGACAAAATTTGAGACAAAACAAGATACAGAAAAGCATCCAAAATAATCCAATCTCTCCCAAACAGCGTGATGACATGCATTATGCTTTATTTATTAGCCTTTCCTCAATGAGCACCATTAATCAGTTTAGAACAATCACTTTAACAAGCCGATCAACTTGACGTGTCAACGCTAAATCGTTCGTAACTTTTGATTTAGGGTTCAGAATGACATAAATACAATGTCCACATTAAGCTAGCTCAATTTTCTACATTGTGACACAATTTTAGACCGAAATAGATACGACAAAGCATTCAAGTAATCCAATCCATCCCAAACTGCGTGATGCCATGCATTCTTCTTCGTTTATAAGCTTTTACGCAATGAGCACCAATGATGAGTTTGGAATGATCATTTTAACTGGCCGATCAACTTGACATGTCAACACTAAATCGTTCGTAACTTTTGCTTTAGAGCTCAGAATGACACGAATCTAATGTCAACGTTAAGCTGGCTCAAATTTCTATATTGTGACAAAATTTGGATTAAAGCTAAATCTTCCGTAACTTTTGATTTAAAGCTTTGAATGACACGAATTTAATGTCCACGTTAAGCTAGCTCAATTTTCTATATTGTGACAAAATTTGGGACAGAAAAAGAGACGAGAAAGCGTCGAAGTAATCCCATCTATCCCATACTGCGTTATGCCATGCTTTATGCTTCATTTATAAGCCTTTACTTAATGAGCACCAATGATCAGTTTAGAATGATCACTTTAGCTGGCCGATCAACTTAATATGTCTAGACTAAATCGTCCATAACTTATGATTTATAGCTCAGAATGACACGAATCCAATACCCACATTAAGCTACTTTAATATTCTATATTGTGAGAAAATTTGAGATAGAACTAGATACAACAAAGCGTCCAAGTAATCCAATCAATCCCAAACAGCGTGATACCATGCCTTATGCTTCATTTCTAAGCCTTTACTTAGTGAGGACCAATGATCGGTTTAGAATGATCACTTTAAGTGGCCGATCAACTTTACATGTCCACACTAAATCGTCCTTAACTTTTGATTTAGAGCTCTGAATGACACGAATCCAATGTCCACGTTAAGCTAGCTCAATTTTCTATACTGTGACAAATTGGAGATAGAAATAGATACGACAAAGCATACAAGTAATCCAATCCATTCAAACTGCGTGATGCCGTGCATTATTCTTCATTTATTAGATTTTACTCAATGAGCACCATTGATTAGTTTACAATTATCAATTTAATTGGCCGATCAATTTGAAATGTCCACACTAAATTGTTTGTAACTTATTATTTATAGCTTAAAATGACATGAATCCAATGCCCACGTTAAGCTAGCTCAATTTTCTATAATATGACAAAATTTGGGACAGAAATAGATTTGACAAAGCGTCCAAGTAATCTCTTCCATCCCAAACTGCGTGATGCCATGCATTATTTTTCATTTATGTGGTTTTAATGAATGAGCACCAATGATCAGTTTAGAATGATCATTTTAACTTGCCGATCAACTTGTCAAGTCTGCACTAAATCGTCCATAACTTTTGATTTATAGCTTAGAATGACACGAATCCAATGCCTACGTTAGGTCAGTTTTCTATATGCTAAAAAAATTTTAGACAGAAATTGATACAAAAATGAGTCCAAGTAATCTAGTCTATCCAAAACTATGTGATGCCATGCATTATGATTCATTTGTACGCTTTTACTCAATGAGCAGTAATGATCAGTTTAGAATGATCACTTTTTAACTGGCCGATCAATTTTGATATATCCACATTAATTCGTCTGTAACTTTTGATTTAGATCTCAGAATAACACAAATCCAATGCCCTCGTTAATCTAGCTCAATTTTCTATATTTTGACAAAATTTGAGATAGAAATAGAGACGAAAAAGCATACAAGTAATCCAATCTATCCCAAAATGCGTGATGTCATGCTTTCGGCTTTATTTATAAGCCTTTACTAAATCGTCCATAAATTTTGATTTATAACTCAGAATGACAAGAATCCAATACCCACATTAAGTTGTTTCAATTTTCTATATTGTGACAAAATTTGAGAAAGAACTAGATACAGCAAACTATCCAAGTAATCCAATCTATCTCAAACTATGTGATGCCATGCCTTATGCTTCATTTATAAGCCTTTACTTAGTGAGCACAAATGATCAGTTTAGACTAATCACTTTAATTGGCCGATCAACATGACATGTCCACACTAAATCACCCGTAACTTTTGATTTAGAGCTCCGAATGACACGAATCCAATGTCCACGTTAAGCTAGTTCAATTATCTAAATTGTGACAAAATTTGAGACAGAAATAGATACGACAAAGCGTACAAGTAATCCAGTCCATCCCAAATGCGTGATGCTATGCATTGTTCATCATTCATAAGCTTTTACTCAATGAGCACCAATGATCAGTGTAGAATGATCATTTTGATAGGCTGATCAAATTGACATATCCGTACTAAATCGTCCGTAACTTTTGATTTATAGCTTAGAATGACACGAATCCAATGCCTACGTTAAGCTAGCTCAGTTTTCTATATGATAACAAAATTTTAGACAGAAATTGATACAAAAAGGAGTCCAAGTAATCCAGTCTATCGAAAACTAACTGATGCCATGTATTATGATCCATTTATACCCTTTTACTCAATGAGCACTAATGCAGTTTAGAATGATCACTTTTAACTGGCCGATCAACTTGACATATCAACACTAATTTGTCAGTAACTTTTGATTTAGAGCTCAGAATAACATGAATCCAATGCCCTCGTTAAGCTAGTTTAATTTTCTATTTTGACAAAATTTGAGATAGAAATAGATACCAAAATGCGTCCATGTAATCCAATCTATCCCAAAATGCGTGATACCATGCTTTATGCTTCATTTATAATCCTTTACTTAATGAGCACCAATGATCAGTTTAGAATTATCAATTTAATTGGCCGATCAATTTGACTTGTATGTACTAAATCGTTTGTAACTTTTGATTTAGAGCTTAAAATGACATGAATCCAATGCCCACGCTAAGCTAGCTCAATTTTCAATAATATGACAAAATTTGAGACCAAAATTGATACGACAAAGCATCCAAGTAATCTAATCCATCCCAAACTGCGTGATGCCAACCATTATTTTTCACTTATAAGGTTTTATTGAATGAGCACCAATGATCAGTTTAGAATGATCATTTTAACTTGCCGATCAACTTGTCATGTCTGCACTAAATCTTCCATAGCTTTTGAATTATAGCTTAGAATGACACGAATCCAATGCCTACGTTAAGCTAGCTCAGTTTTCTATATGATAACAAAATTTTAGACAGAAATTGATACGAAAATGAGTCCAAGTAATCCAGTCTATCCAAAATGAAGTGATGCCATGGATTATGATTCATTTATACGCTTTTACTCAATGTGCACTAATGCAGTTTAGAATGATAGCTTTTAACTGACTGATCAACTTGACATATCAACACTAATTCGTCTGTAAGTTTTGATTTAGAGCTCAGAATAACACGAATCCAATGCCCTCGTTAAGCTAGTTCAATTTTCTATATTTTGACAAAGTTTGAGAAAGAAATAGAGACGAAAATGCGTCCATGTAATCCAATCTATCCCAAAATGCATGATGCCATGCTTTATGCTTCATTTATAATCCTTTACTTAATGAGCACCAATGATCAGTTTAGAATGATCACTTTAACTGGTTGATAACCTTGATAAGTCTGCACTATATCGTTCGTAACCTTTCTTTTATAGCTCCGAATAACACGAATCCAATACCCACATTAAGCTAGTTTATTATTCTATATTGTGATAAAATTTTAGACAGAAACAAAGCGTACACGTAATGCAATCTATCCCAAAGAGCGTGATACCATGCCTTATGCTTCATTTATAAGCCTTTACTTAGTGAGCACCAATGATAAGTTTAGAATGATCACTTTAAGTGGCCAATCAACTTGCCATGTCCACACTAAATAAACTGTAACTTTTGATATAGAGCTCTGAATGACACGAATCCATTGTCCACATCAAGCTAGCTCAATTTTTTATCTAGAGCTTAAAATGACATGAATCCAATGCCCACGTTAAGCTAGCTCAATTTTCTATAATATGACAAAATTTGAGACCAAAATAGATACGACAAAACGTCCAAGTAATCTAATCCATCCCAAACTGCGTGATGCCAAGGATTATTTTTCATTCATAAGGTTTTATTGAATCAGCACCAATGATCAGTTTAGAATGATCATTTTAACTTGCCGATCAACTTGTCATGTCCGCAGTAAATCATCCATAACTTTTGATTTATAGCTTAGAATGACATGAATCCAATGCCTATGTAAAGCTAGGTCAGTTTTCTATATGATAACAAAATTTTAGACAGAAATTGATACGAAAATGAGTCCAAGTAATCCCGTCTATCCAAACTAAGTGATGCCATGCATTATGATTCATTTATACGCTTTTACCTAAAGAGCACTAATGATCAGTTTAGAATGATCACTTTTAACAGGCCGATCAACTTGACATATACACACTAATTCTTTGGTAACTTTTGATTTAGAGCTCAGAATAACACGAATCAGATGCCCTCGTTAAGCTAGTTTAATTTTCTATATTTTGAAAAATTTGAGATAGAAATAGAGACGAAAACGCATCCAACTAAACCAATCTATCCCAAAATGCTTGATGTCATGCTTTCTGCTTTATTTATAAGCCTTTACTTAATGAGAATCAATGATCAGTTTAGAATGATCATTTTAACACGCCAATCAACTTGACATGTCTGCACTAAATCGGCCATAACTTTTGATTTATAGCTCAGAATGATAGGAATCCAATTTATAACTTTTGACAAAATTTAAGACAAAACTAAATATGACAAAGCGCCCAAGTAATCCACTATATCCCACACTGCGTGATGCCATGTATTATGATTCATTTATTAGCCTTTCATCAATGAGCACCAATGATCGGTTTAGAAGGATCACTTTAACTGGCCGGTCAACTTGACATGTCCACACTAAATTGTTTGTAACTTTTGATTTAGGGCTCCGAAAAACACGAATCCAGTGTCCATGTTAAAGTAGCTCAATATTCTATATTTTGACAAAAATTGAAACAGAAAAAGAGACGACAAAGGTTCCAAGTAATCCAATCTATTCCAAACTTTGTGATGCGATGCATTATCCTTCATTTATTTGCCTTTCCTCAATGAGCACTAATGATTAGTTTAGAATGATCACTTTAACTGGCCGATCAACTTAACATGTTCACACTAAATCGTATGTAACTTTTGATTTGGAGCTCCGAATGACACGAATCCAATATCCACATTAAGCTAGCTCAATTTTCTATGGTTTGACAAAATTTGGGACAGAAAAAGAGACGAGAAAACGTCCAAGTAATCAAATCTATCCCAAACTGCGTGATAACATGCTTTATGCTTCATTTATAAGCCTATTCTTAATGAGCACAATTTATCAATTTAGAATGATCACTTTAACTGGCCGATAACCTTAATATATCCGCACTAAATTGTCCGTAACTTTTGATTTAGAGGAAACACACGAATCCAATGCCCACGTTAAACTAACTCAATTTTCTATATTGTAAAAAAATTTGAGATAGAAATAGATACGAAAAACCATCCAAGTAGTCCAATGCATCCCAAACTGCGTGATACCATGCATTATTGTTCATTTATAAGCTTTTACTCAATGAGCACCAATGATCAGTTTAGAATGATCATTTTGACTGGCCGATCAACTTGACATGTCTGCACAATATCGTCCGTAACTTTGATTTATAGCTCAGAATGACACAAATCCAATACCCACATTAAGCTAGTTCAATTTTCAATATTGTGACAAAATTTGAGATAAAACTAGATACGAAAAAGCATTCAAGTAATCCAATATATCCCAAACAGTGTGATGCCATGCATTATGCTTCATTTATTAGTCTTTCCTCAATGAGCACCAATGATCAGTTTATAGTAATCACTTTAACTGGCCGATCAACTTGACATGTCCACACTAAATTGTCTGTAACTTTTTATTTAGAGCTCCGAATGGCACGAATCCAATATCCACGTTAAGCTTGATCAGTTTTCTATATTGGGACAAAATTTGATACCGAAATAGATACGACAAAGCGTACAAGTAATCCAATCCATCCCAAATTGCATGATGTCATGCAATATTCTTCAATTATAAGGTTTTACTGAATGAACAACAATGATCAGTTTAGAATGATCATTTTAAGTGGCCGATCAACTTGTCATGTCTGCACTAAATCATACATAACTTTTGATTTATCGCTCAGAATGACACGAATCCAATGCCTACGTTATGCTACCTCAATTTTCTATATGCTAACAAAATTTGAGACAGAAATTGATACGAAAATGAGCCCAAGTAATCCAATCCATCCAAAACTCTGTGATTCTATGCATTATGATTCATTTATAAGCTTTTACTCAATGAGCAACAATGATCAGTTTAGAATGAACACTTAAACTGACCGATCAACTTGACATATCCACCGTAAATTGTCTATAACTTTAAATTTAGAGCTTAGAATGACAAGAAACCTACACATCCCAACCAAGGGTATGTTGGGATTCGCGAAGAGCAGTACCTTACGATGTTCATGACCAATCGGATCTTGACGTACCAGTAGGTAATCTCCCCATTGGGGTCGTTTTCCCTTCTGGCCTTCTTATTTTTCCTAATTCAGTTTATTAGCTCTTCCACACATTACCGTCCAATACCCTCGTTAAGCAAGCTCAATTTTCAATATTTTGACACAATTTCAGATAGAAATAGAGACGACAAAGCGTCCAAGCAGTCCAATCTATCCAAAAATGCGTGATGCCATGCTTTATGCTTCATTTATAAGCCTTTACTTAATGAGCACCAATGATCAGTTTAAAATGATTATTTTAACTGGCCGATCAACTTGACATGTCTACACTAAATCGTCCATAACTTTGATTTATAACATAGAATGACACGAATTAAATACCCACATTAAGCCAATTTAATATTCTATATTGTGACAAAATTTGACACAGAACTGGACACAACAAAGAGTCCAAGTAATCAAATTTATCCCAAACAGCATGATACCATGCCGTATGCTTCATTTACAAGCCTTTGCTTAGTGAGCACCAATGATCAGTTTAGAATGATCACTTTAACTGGCCGATCAAATTGACATGTCCACACTAAATTGTCCGTAACTTTTGATTTATAGCTCTAAATGACTTGAATCTAATGACCACATTAAGCCAGCTATATTTTCTATATTGTGACGAAATTTGAAACAGAAATAGATACGACAAAGCGTACATGTAATCCAATCCATCCAAACAGCGTGATGCAATGCATTATTCTTCATTTATAAGATTTTGCTCAATGAGCACCAATGATCAATTTAGAACGATCATTTTAATTGCCCGATAACCTTGACATGTCCGCACTAAATCATTCGTAAATTTTGATTTAGAGATTAGAATGACACGAATCCAATGACCACATTAAGCTAGTTCGATTTTTTATATTGAGACAAATTTTGAGAAAAACCTAGATACGCCAAAGCGCCCAAATAATCCAATCTATACTAAACTGCATGATGCCTTGCTTTATGCTTCATTTATAAGCCTTCACTTAATGAGCACAATTGATCACTTTAGAAAGATCAATTTAACTGGCCGATCAACTTGACAAGTCTGTACGCAATCGTCCGTAACTTTTGATTTAGAGCTCAAAAATACACGAATCCAATGCCCACATTAAGCTAGCTCAATTTTCAATATTGTACCAAATTTGAGACCGAAATAGATACGACAAAGCGTTCAAGTCATCCAATCTATCGAAAACATTGTGATGCCATCCATTATGCTTCATTTGTAAGCCTTTACTCAATGAGCACCAATGATCAGTTTAATTATCATTTTAACCGGCCGATCAACTTGACATGTCCACAATAAATCATTTGTAACTTTTGATTTAGGGCTTAAAATGACACGAATCCAATGCCCACGTTAAGCTAGCTCAATTTTCTATACAGTGTTAAAATTTGAGACATAAATAGATTCGACAAAGCATCCAAGTAATCCAATCCATCGCAAACAGCGTGATGCTATGCATTACCTTCCATTCATAAGCTTTTACTCAATGAGCACCAATGATCATTTTAGAATGATCATTTTAATTGTCCGATCAACTTGACATGTTTGAACTAAATCGTCCGTATTGATTTGGAGCTCAGAAGGACACCAATTAAATGCCCATGTTAAGCTAGCTCAGTTTTCTATATTGTGACAAATTCTGAGACTGAAATAGATATAACAAAGAGTCCAAGTAATCCAATCTATCCCAAACTGTGTGATGCCTTGCATTATTCTTCATTTATAACCTTTTACTCAATGAGAACCAATGATCAGTTTAGAATGATCATTTTAATTGGCCGATCAACTTGACATTTCTGCACTAAATCGTGCTCTGAATGATAACATTTGATTTAGTGCTCTGAATGACACGAATCTAATGTCAATGTTAAGCTGGCTCAATTTTCTATATTGTGACAAAATTTGAGACAGAAATATATACGACAAAGCGTCCAAGTAATCCAATCCATCCCAAACTATTTGATGGTATGCATTCTTCTTTATTTATAAGCTTTTACTCAATGAGCACCAATGATGAATTTAGAATGATCAATTTAACTGGCTGATCAGCTTGACATGTCTGCACTAAATCGTCGGTAACTTTTGATTTATAGCTCAGAATGACACGAATCAGATACCCACATTAATCTAGTTCAATTTTCTATATTGTGACAAAATTTGAGACCAAACTAAATACAACAAAACATCCAAGAAATCCATTATATCCCAGACTGCGTGATGCCATGCATTATGCTTCATTTATTAGCCTTTGCTGAATGAGCACCAATGATCAATATAGAATGATTACTATAAATGGCTGATCAACTTGACATGTCCACACTAAATCATCGGTAACTTTTGATTTGGGGCTCAGAATGACACGAATCCAATGTCCACGTTAATCTAGCTCGATTTTCAATATTTTAACAAAATTTAGGACAGAAAAAGTGATGACAAAGCGTCCAAGTAATCCAATCTATCCCAAACTACGTGATGCCATGCATTACCCTTGATTTATTGGAATTTCCTTAATGAGCACCAATGATCAGTTTAGAATGATCACTCTAGCTGGCCGATCAACTTGACATGTCCACACTAAATCGTCAGTAACTTTTGATATAGAGCTCAGAATGACACGAATCCAATGTATACGTTAATCTAGCTCAATTTCCTAAATTTTGACAAAATTTGGGACAGAAAAAGAGACAACAAAGCATTCAAGAAATCCAATCTATCCCAAACTCCAGGATGCAATGCTTTATTCTTTATATATAAGCCTTTACTTAATGAGCACCAATGATCAGTTTAGAATGATCACTTTAACATGCCGATCAACTTGACATATCCACACTAAATCGTCCATAACTTTTGATTTCAAGGAAACACACGAATCAAATGCCCACGTTAAGCTAGCTCAATTTTCTATTTGTAATAAAATTTGAGACATGAATAGATATGAAAAAGCGTCCAAGTAATCCAATACATCCCAAACTGCGTGTTAACATGCATTATTGTTCATTTATAAGCTTTTACTCAATGAGCACCAATGATTAGTTTAGAATGATCATTTTGACTGACCGATCAACTTGACACGTATGCAATAAATCGTCCATCACTTTTTATTTATAGCTCCGAATGACACGAATCCAATACCCACTTTAAGCTAGTTCAACTTTCTATAGTGTGACAAAATTTGAGACAAAACAAGATACAGAAAAGCATCCAAAATAATCCAATCTCTCCCAAACAGCGTGATGACATGCATTATGCTTTATTTATTAGCCTTTCCTCAATGAGCACCATTGATCAGTTTAGAACAATCACTTTAACAAGCCGATCAACTTGACGTGTCAACGCTAAATCGTTCGTAACTTTTGATTTAGGGTTCAGAATGACATAAATACAATGTCCACATTAAGCTAGCTCAATTTTCTATATTATGACACAATTTTAGACCGAAATAGATACGACAAAGCATTCAAGTAATCCAATCCATCCCAAACTGCGTGATGCCATGCATTCTTCTTCGTTTATAAGCTTTTACGCAATGAGCACCAATGATGAGTTTGGAATGATCAACTTGACATGTCAACACTAAATCGTTCGTAACTTTTGCTTTAGAGCTCAGAATGACACGAATCTAATGTCAACGTTAAGCTGGCTCAAATTTCTATATTGTGACAAAATTTGGATTAAAGCTAAATCTTCCATACCTTTTGATTTAAAGCTTTGAATGACACGAATTTAATGTCCACGTTAAGCTAGCTCAATTTTCTATATTGTGACAAAATTTGGGACAGAAAAAGAGACGAGAAAGCGTCGAAGTAATCCAATCTATCCCATACTGCGTTATGCCATGCTTTATGCTTCATTTATAAGCATTTACTTAATGAGCACCAATGATCAGTTTAGAATGATCACTTTAGCTGGCCGATCAACTTAATATGTCTAGACTAAATCGTCCATAACTTATGATTTATAGCTCAGAATGACACGAATCCAATACCCACATTAAGCTACTTTAATATTCTATATTGTGAGAAAATTTGAGATAGAACTAGATACAACAAAGCGTCCAAGTAATCCAATCAATCCCAAACAGCGTGATACCATGCCTTATGCTTCATTTCTAAGCCTTTACTTAGTGAGGACCAATGATCGGTTTAGAATGATCACTTTAAGTGGCCAATCAACTTTACATGTCCACACTAAATCGTCCTTAACTTTTCATTTAGAGCTCTGAATGACACGAATCCAATGTCCACGTTAAGCTAGCTCAATTTTCTATACTGTGACAAATTGGAGATAGAAATAGATACGACAAAGCATACAAGTAATCCAATCCATTCAAACTGCGTGATGCCGTGCATTATTCTTCATTTATAAGATTTTACTCAATGAGCACCATTGATTAGTTTACAATTATCAATTTAATTGGCCGATCAATTTGAAATGTCCACACTAAATTGTTTGTAACTTATTATTTATAGCTTAAAATGACATGAATCCAATGCCCACGTTAAGCTAGCTCAATTTTCTATAATATGACAAAATTTGGGACAGAAATAGATTTGACAAAGCGTCCAAGTAATCTCTTCCATACCAAACTGCGTGATGCCATGCATTATTTTTCATTTATGTGGTTTTAATGAATGAGCACCAATGATCAGTTTAGAATGATCATTTTAACTTGCCGATCAACTTTTCAAGTCTGCACTAAATCGTCCATAACTTTTGATTTATAGCTTAGAATGACACGAATCCAATGCCTACGTTAGGTCAGTTTTCTATATGCTAAAAAAATTTTAGACAGAAATTGATACAAAAATGAGTCCAAGTAATCTAGTCTATCCAAAACTATGTGATGCCATGCATTATGATTCATTTGTACGCTTTTACTCAATGAGCAGTAATGATCAGTTTAGAATGATCACTTTTTAACTGGCCGATCAATTTGATATATCCACATTAATTCGTCTGTAACTTTTGATTTAGATCTCAGAATAACACAAATCCAATGTCCTCATTAATCTAGCTCAATTTTCTATATTTTGACAAAATTTGAGATAGAAATAGAGACGAAAAAGCATACAAGTAATCCAATCTATCCCAAAATGCGTGATGTCATGCTTTCGGCTTTATTTATAAGCCTTTACTAAATCGTCCATAAATTTTGATTTATAACTCAGAATGACAAGAATCCAATACCCACATTAAGTTGTTTCAATTTTCTATATTGTGACAAAATTTGAGAAAGAACTAGATACAGCAAACTATCCAAGTAATCCAATCTATCTCAAACTATGTGATGCCATGCCTTATGCTTCATTTATAAGCCTTTACTTAGTGAGCACAAATGATCAGTTTAGACTAATCACTTTAATTGGCCGATCAACATGACATGTCCACACTAAATCACCCGTAACTTTTGATTTAGAGCTCCGAATGACACGAATCCAATGTCCACGTTAAGCTAGTTCAATTATCTAAATTGTGACAAAATTTGAGACAGAAATAGATACGACAAAGCGTACAAGTAATCCAGTCCATCCCAAATGCGTGATGCTATGCATTGTTCATCATTCATAAGCTTTTACTCAATGAGCACCAATGATCAGTGTAGAATGATCATTTTGATAGCCTGATCAAATTGACATATCCGTACTAAATCGTCCGTAACTTTTGATTTATAGCTTAGAATGACACGAATCCAATGCCTACGTTAAGCTAGCTCAGTTTTCTATATGATAACAAAATTTTAGACAGAAATTGATACAAAAAGGAGTCCAAGTAATCCAGTCTATCGAAAACTAACTGATGCCATGTATTATGATCCATTTATACCCTTTTACTCAATGAGCACTAATGCAGTTTAGAATGATCACTTTTAACTGGCCGATCAACTTGACATATCAACACTAATTTGTCAGTAACTTTTGATTTAGAGCTCAGAATAACATGAATCCAATGCCCTCGTTAAGCTAGTTTAATTTTCTATATTTTGACAATATTTGAGATAGAAATAGATACCAAAATGCGTCCATGTAATCCAATCTATCCCAAAATGCGTGATACCATGCTTTATGCTTCATTTATAATCCTTTACTTAATGAGCACCAATGATCAGTTTAGAATTATCAATTTAATTGGCCGATCAATTTGACATGTATGTACTAAATCGTTTGTAACTTTTGATTTAGAGCTTAAAATGACATGAATCCAATGCCCACGCTAAGCTAGCTCAATTTTCAATAATATGACAAAATTTGAGACCAAAATTGATACGACAAAGCATCCAAGTAATCTAATCCATCCCAAACTGCGTGATGCCAACCATTATTTTTCACTTATAAGGTTTTATTGAATGAGCACAAATGATCAGTTTAGAATGATCATTTTAACTTGCCGATCAACTTGTCATGTCTGCACTAAATCTTCCATAGCTTTTGAATTATAGCTTAGAATGACACGAATCCAATGCCTACGTTAAGCTAGCTCAGTTTTCTATATGATAACAAAATTTTAGACAGAAATTGATACGAAAATGAGTCCAAGTAATCCAGTCTATCCAAAACGAAGTGATGCCATGGATTATGATTCATTTATACGCTTTTACTCAATGTGCACTAATGCAGTTTAGAATGATAGCTTTTAACTGACTGATCAACTTGACATATCAACACTAATTCGTCTGTAAGTTTTGATTTAGAGCTCAGAATAACACGAATCCAATGCCCTCGTTAAGCTAGTTCAATTTTCTATATTTTGACAAAGTTTGAGAAAGAAATCGAGACGAAAATGCGTCCATGTAATCCAATCTATCCCAAAATGCATGATGCCATGCTTTATGCTTCATTTATAATCCTTTACTTAATGAGCACCAATGATCAGTTTAGAATGATCACTTTAACTGGCCGATCAACTTGACATTTCCGGACTAAATCGTCCGTAACATTTGATTTCGAGGGAACACACGAATTGAATGTCCACATTAACCTAGCTCAGTTTTCTAGATTGTAACAAAATTTGAGATAGAAATAGATACGAAAAACCGTTAAAGTAATCCAATCCATCCCAAACTGCGTGATTCCATGCATTGTTGTTCATTTATAATCTTTTACTCAATGAGCGCCAATGATCAGTTTACAATGATCAGTTTACAATGATCATTTTAATTGGCCGATCAACTTGACATGTCCGCATTAAATCATCCGTAACCTTTGATTTACTGCTCAGAATGACACGAATCCGATGCACGCGTTAAGCTAACTCAATTTTCAATATTTTAACAAAATTTGGGACAGAAAAAGATACGACAAAGCGTCCAAGTAATCCAATCTATCCCAAACTGCGTGATACCATGCATTATTGTTCATTTATAATCTTTTACTCAATGAGCACCAATGATCAGTTTACAATGATCAGTTTACAATGATCATTTTAATTGGCCGATAAACTTGACATGTCCGCATTAAATCGTCCGTAACTTTTGATTTACTGCTCAGAATGACACGAATCCAGGTTCCACGTTAAGCTAATTCAATTTTCTATATTTTGACACAATTTGGGCAGAAAAAGATACGACAAAGCGTCTAAGTAATCCAATTTATCCCAAACTGCTTGTTGCCATGCATTATGCTTTATATATAAGCCTTTACTTAATGAGCACCAATGATCAGTTTAGAATGATCATCTTAACTGGCCGATCAACTTGACATATCCACACTAAATTGTCCGTAACTTTTGATTTAGAGGAAACACACGAATCCAATGCCAACGTTAACCTATCTCAATTTTCTATATTGTAACAACATTTGAGATAGAAATAGATACGAAAAACTATCCAACTAATCCAATCCATCCCAAACTGCGTGATACCATGCATTATTGTTCATTTATAAGCTTTTGCTCAATGAGCACCAATGATCAGTTTAGAATGATCATTTTGACTGGCCGATCAACGTGACATGCCTCCACTGAATCGTCCATAACTTTTGATTTATAGCACAGAATGACACAAATCGAATACCCACATTAACTTAGTTCAGTTTTCTATATTCTGAAAAATTTTGACATAAAACTAGATATGAGTAAGCGTCCAAGTAATTCAATCCATCCCAAACAGTGTGATGCCATGCATTATGCATTATTTATTAGCCTTTCCTCAATGAGCACCAATGATCAGTTTAGAATGATCATTTTAAATGGCCGATCAACTTGATATGTCCACACTAAATCGTCGGTAACTTTTGATTTAGAGCTCAGAATGAGACGATCCAATGTCCACGTTAAGCTAGCTCAATTTTCTATGTTTTCACAAAATTTGGGACAGAAAAAGAGACGACAAAGCGTACAAGTAATGCAATCTATCCCAAACTGCGTGATGCCATGCTTTATGCTTCATTTATAAGCCTTTACTTAATGAGCACCAATGATCAGTTTATAATGATCACTTTAACTGGCCGATCAACTTGACATATCTGCACTAAATCATCTGTAAATTTTGATTTAGTGCTCAGAATGACACGAATCAAATGTCCACGTCAATGCTCATTGGTGCTCACAATTCTCTATATTGTGATAAAATTTGATACGGAAATATATACGACAAAGTGTCCAAGTAATCTAATCCATCCCGAACTGCTTCATGGCATGCATTCGTCTTCATTTATAAGCTTTTACTCAATTAGCACCAATGATGAGCTTAGAATGATCATTTTAAATGGCTGATCAACTTGACATGTCCACACTAAATCGTCGGTAACTTTTGATTTGGGGCTCAGAATGACACGAATCCAATGTCCACGTTAATCTAGCTCGATTTTCAATATTTTGACAAAATTTGGGACAGAAAAAGAGATGACAAAGCGTCCAAGTAATCCAATCTATCCTAAACTACGTGATGCCATGCATTATCCTTGATTTATTGGAATTTCCTTAATGAGCACCAATGATCAGTTTAGAAAGATCACTCTAACTGGCCGATCAACTTGACATGTCCACACTAAATCGTTAGTAACTTTTGATTTAGAGCTCAGAATGACACGAATCCAATGTTTACGTTAATCTAGTTCAATTTCCTAAATTTTGACAAAATTTGGGACAGAAAAAGAGACAACAAAGCATTCAAGAAATCCAATCTATCCCAAACTCCATGATGCAATGCTTTATTCTTTATATATAAGCCTTTACTTAATGAGCACCAATGATCAGTTTAGAATGATCACTTTAACATGCCGATCAACTTGACATATCTGCACTAAATCATCCATAACTTTTTATTTCAAGGAAACACACGAATCGAATGCCCACGTTAAGCTAGCTCAATTTTATATTTGTAATAAAATTTGAGACATGAATAGATTTGAAAAAGCGTCCAAGTAATCCAATACATCCCAAACTGCGTGTTAACATGCATTATTGTTCATTTATAAGCTTTTACTCAATGAGCACCAATGATTAGTTTAGAATGATAATTTTGACTGACCGATCGACTTGACACGTATGCACTTAATCGTCCATCACTTTTTATTTATAGCTCCGAATGACACGAATCCAATACCCACTTTAAGCTAGTTCAACTTTCTATAGTGTGACAAAATTTGAGACAAAAGAAGATACATAAAAGCATCCAAATAATCCAATCTATCCCAAACAGCGTGATGACATGCATTATGCTTTATTTATTAGCCTTTCCTCAATGAGCACCATTGATCAGTTTAGAACAATCACTTTAACAGGCCGATCAACTTGACGTGTCAACGCTAAATCGTTTGTAACTTTTGATATAGGGTTCAGAATGACATAAATACAATGTCCACATTAAGCTAGCTCAATTTTCTATATTGTACACAATTTTAGACAGAAATAGATACGACAAAGCATTCAGTAATCTAATCCATCCCAAACTGCGTGATGCCATGCATTCTTCTTCGTTTATAAGCTTTTACGCAATGAGCACCAATGATGAGTTTAGAATGATCATTTTAACTGGCCAATCAACTTGACATGTGAACACTAAATCGTTCGTAACTTTTGCTTTAGAGCTCAGAATGACACGAATCTAATGTCAACGTTAAGCTGGCTAAAATTTCTATATTGTGACAAAATTTGGTTTAAAGCTAAATTGTCCGTAACTTTTGATTTAAAGCTCTGAATGACACGAATTTAATGTCCACGTTAAGCTAGCTCAATTTTCTATATTGTGACAAAATTTGGGACAGAAAAAGAGACGACAAAGCGTCGAAGTAATTCAATCTATCCCATACTGCGTAATGCCATGCTTTATGCTTCATTTATAAGCCTTTACTTAATGAGCACCAATGATCAGTTTAGAATGATCACTTTAACTGGCCGATCAACTTAATATGTCTACACTAAATCGTCCATAACTTATGATTTATAGCTCAGAATGACACGAATCCAATACCCACATTAAGCTACTTTAATATTCTATATTGTGACAAAATTTGAGATAGAACTAGATACAACAAAGCGACCAAGCAATCCAATCAATCCCAGACAGCGTGATACCATGCCTTATGCTTCATTTCTAAGCCTTTACTTAGTGAGGACCAATGATCGGTTTAGAATGATCACTTTAAGTGGCCGATCAACTGTACATGTCCACACTAAATCGTCCTTAACTTTTGATTTAGAGCTCTGAATGACACGAATCCAATGTCCACGTTAAGCTAGCTCAATTTTCTATACTGTGACAAATTTGAGATAGAAATAGATACGACAAAGCATACAAGTAATCCAATCCATTCAAACTGCGTGATGCCGTGCATTATTCTTCATTTATAAGATTTTACTCAATGAGCACCATTGATCAGTTTACAATTTTCAATTTAATTGGTCGATCAGTTTGAAATGTCCACACTAAATTGTTTGTAACTTTTTATTTATAGCTTAAAATGACATGAATCCAATGCCCACGTTAAGCTAGCTCAATTTTCTATAATATGACAAAATTTGGGACAGAAATAGATTTGACAAAGCGTCCAAGTAATCTCTTCCATCCCAAACTGCGTGATGCCATGCATTATTTTTCATTTATATGGTTTTATTGAATGAGCACCAATGATCAGTTTAGAATGATCATTTTAACTTGCCGATCATCTTGTCAAGTCTGCACTAAATCGTCCATAACTTTTGATTTATAGCTTAGAATGACACAAATCCAATGCCTACGTTAAGCTAGGTCAGTTTTCTATATGCTAACAAAATTTTAGACAGAAATTGATACAAAAATGAGTCCAAGTAATATAGTCTATCCAAAACTATGTGATGCCATGCATTATGATTCATTTGTACGCTTTTACTCAATGAGCAGTAATGATCAGTTTAGAATGATCACTTTTAACTGGCAGATCAACTTGATATATCCACATTAATTCGTCTGTAACTTTTGATTTAGATCTCAGAATAACACAAATCCAATGCCCTCGTTAATCTAGCTCAATTTTCTATATTTTGACAAAATTTGAGATAGAAATAGAGACGAAAAAACATAGAAGTAATCCAATCTATCCCAAAATGCGTGATGTCATGCTTTCGGCTTTATTTATAAGCCTTTACTTAATGAGCACCAATGATCAGTTTAAAATGATCATTTTATTTGGCTAGTCAACTTGACATGTCTGCACTAAATCGTCCATAAATTTTGATTTATAACTCAGAATGACAAGAATCCAATACCCACATTAAGTTGTTTCAATTTTCTATATTGTGACAAAATTTGAGAAAGAACTAGATACAGCAAACTATCCAAGTAATCCAATCTATCTCAAACTATGTGATTCCATGCCTTATGCTTCATTTATAAGCCTTTACTTAGTGAGCACCAATGATCAGTTTAGACAAATCACTTTAATTGGCCGATCAACATGACATGTCCACACTAAATCACCCGTAACTTTTGATTTAGAGCTCCGAATGACACGAATCCAATGTCCACGTTAAGCTAGTTCAATTATCTAAATTGTGAAAAAATTTGAGACAGAAATAGATATGACAAAGCGTACAAGTAATCCAGTCCATCCCAAATGCGTGATGCTATGCATTGTTCATCATTCATAAGCTTTTACTCAATGAGCACCAATGATCAGTGTAGAATGATCATTTTGATAGGCTGATCAAATTGACATATCCACACTAAATCGTCCGTAACTTTTGATTTATAGCTTAGAATGACACGAATCTAATGCCTACGTTAAGCTAGCTCAGTTTTCTATATGATAACAAAATTTTAGACAGAAATTGATACGAAAAGGAGTCCAAGTAATCCAGTCTATCGAAAACTAAGTGATGCCATGCATTATGACTCATTTATACGCTTTTACTCAATGAGCACTAATGCAGTTTAGAATGATCACTTTTAACTGGCCGATCAACTTGACATATCAACACTAATTTGTCAGTAACTTTTGATTTAGAGCTCAGAATAACATGAATCCAATGCCCTCGTTAAGCTAGTTTAATTTTCTATATTTTGACAAAATTTTAGATAGAAATAGATACGAAAATGCGTCAATGTAATCCAATCTATCTTAAAATGCGTGATGCCATGCTTTATGCTTCATTTAGAATCCTTTACTTAATGAGCACCAATGATCAGTTTAGAATTATCAATTAAATTGGCCGATCAACTTGACATGTCTGTACTAAATCGTTTGTAACTTTTGATTTAGAGCTTAAAATGACACGAATCCAATGCCCACGTTAAGCTAGCTCAATTTTCAATAATATGACAACATTTGAGACCAAAATTGATACGACAAAGCATCCAAGTAATCTAATCCATCCCAAACTGCGTGATGCCAACCATTATTTTTCATTTATAAGATTTTATTGAATGAGCACCAATGATCAGTTTAGAATGATCATTTTAACTTGCCGATCAACTTGTCATGTCTGCACTAAATCTTCCATAGCTTTTGAATTATAGCTTAGAATGACACGAATCTAATGCCTACGTTAAGCTAGCTCAGTTTTCTATATGATAACAAAATTTTAGACAGAAATTGATACGAACATGAGTCCAAGTAATCCAGTCTATCCAAAACGAAGTGATGCCATGGATAATGATTCATTTATATGCTTTTACTCAATGAGCACTAATGCAGTTTAGAATGATAGCTTTTAACTGACTGATCAACTTGACATATCAACACTAATTCGTCTGTAAGTTTTGATTTAGAGCTCAGAATAACACGAATCCAATGCCCTTGTTAAGCTAGTTCAATTTTCTATATTTTGACAAAATTTGAGATAGAAATAGAGACGAAAATGCGTAAATGTAATCCAATCTATCCCAAAATGCATGATGCCATGCTTTATGCTTCATTTATAATCCTTTACTTAATGAGCACCAATGATCAGTTTAGAATGATCACTTTAACTAGCCGATCAACTTGACATATCCGCACTAAATCGTCCGTAACATATTATTTCAAGGAAACACACGAATCGAATGCCCACATTAACCTAGCTCAGTTTTCTAGATTGTAACAAAATTTGAGATCGAAATAGATACAAAAAACCGTTAAAGTAATCCAATCCATCCCAAACTGCGTGATTCCATGCATTATTGTTCATTTATAATCTTTTACTCAATGATCATTTCAATTGGCCAATCAACTTGACATGTCCGCATTAAATCGGCCGTAACCTTTGATTTACTACTCAGAATGACACGAATCCAATGCCCACGTTAAGCTAACTCAATTTTCTATATTTTAACACAATTTGGGACAGAAAGAGATATGAGAAAGCGTCCAAGTAATCCAATCTATCCCAAACTGCGTGATGCCATGCATTATGGTTCATTTATAAGCCTTTACTTTATCAGCACTAATGATCAGTTCAGAATGATCATCTTAACTAGCCGATCAACTTGACATATCCGCACTAAATTGTCCGTAACTTTTGATTTAGAGGAAACACACGAATCCAATGCCAACGTTAACCTAGCTCAATTTTCTGTACTGTAACAAAATTTGAGACATAAATAGATACAAAAAACCATCAAAGTAATCCAATCCTTCCCAAACTACGTGATACCATGCATTATTGTTCATTTATAAGCTTTTACTCAATGAGCACCAATGATCAGTTTACAATGATCATTTTAATTGGCCGATGAACTTGACATGTCCACATTAAATCGTCCGTAACTTTTGATTTACTGCTGAGAATGACACGAATCCAATCTCCACGTTAAGGTAACTCAATTTTCTATATTTTGACACAATTTGGGCAGGAAAAGATACGACAAAGCGTTTAAGTAATCCAATCTATCCCAAACTGCTTGTTGCCATGCATTATGCTTTATATATAAGCCTTTACTCAATGAGCACCAATGATCAGTTTAGAATGATCATCTTAACTGGCCGTTCAACTTGACATATCCGCACTAAATTGTCCGTAACTTTTCATTTAGAGGAAACACACGAATCCAATGCCAACGTTAACCTATCTCAATTTTCTATATTGTAACAAAATTTGAGATAGAAATAGATACGAAAAACTGTCCAACTAATCCAATCCATCCCAAACTGCGTGATACCATGCATTATTGTTCATTTATAAGCTTTTACTCAATGTGCACCAATGATCAGTTCAGAATGATCATTTTGACCGGCCGATCAACTTGACATGCCTCCACTGAATCGTCCATAACATTTGATTTATAGCACAAAATGACACAAATCGAATACCCACATTAACCTAGTTCAGTTTTCTATATTCTGAAAAAATTTGACATAAAACTAGAAATGAAAAAGCGTCCAAGTAATCCAATCCATCCCAAACAGTGTGATGCCATGCATTATGCATTATTTATTAGCCTTTCCTCAATGAGCACCAATGATCGGTTTAGAATGATCATTTTAACTGTCCGATCAACTTGACATGTCCACACTAAATCGTCGGTAACTTTTGATTTAGAGCTCAGAATGACACGAATCCAATGTCCACATTAAGCTAGCTCAATTTCTATGTTTTCACAAAATTTGGGACAGAAAAAGAGACGACAAAGCGTACAAGTAATGCAATCTATCCCAAACTGCGTGATGCCATGCTTTATGCTTCATTTATAAGCCTTTACTAAATGAGCACCAATGATCAGTTTAGAATGGTCACTTTAACTGGCCGATCAACTTGACATATCTGCATTAAATCATCTGTAAATTTTGATTTAGTGCTCAGAATGACACGAATCAAATGCCCACGTCAATGCTCATTGGTGCTCACAATTCTCTATATTGTGACAAAATTTGATACGGAAATATATACGACAAAGTGTCCATGTAATCTAATCCATCCCGAACTGCTTCATGCCATGCATTCTTCTTCATTTATAAGCTTTTACTCAATTAGCACCAATGATGAGCTTAGAATGATCATTTTAAATGGCCTATCAATGTGACATGTATGCACTAAACTGTCCGTAACTTTTGATATATTGCTCAGAATGACACGAATCCAATACCCACATTAAACTAGTTAAATTTTCTATATTGTGACAAAATTTGAGACAAAACTAGTACAAAAAAAATCTATAACTTTTGATTTATAGCTCAAAATAACACGAATCCAATACCCACATTAAACTAATTCAATTTTCTATATTCTAAAAAATTTGAGACAGAACTAAATACGACAAAACGTCCAAGCATTCCAATCTATCCCAAACTGCGTGATCCCATGCATAATGCTTCATTTATTAGCCTTTCCTCGATGAGCACCAATGATCAGTTTAGAATGATCACTTTGACTGGTCGATCACCTTGACATGTCCACACTAAATCGTCCGAACATTTGATTTAGAGCTTAGAATTACACGAATCCAATGTCCACGTTAAGCAAGCTCAATTTTCTATATTTTGACAAATTTGGGAGAGAAAAAGAGATGAAAAAGCGTCCAAATAATCCAATCTATCCAAAACTGTTGGATGCCATGCTTTATGCTTCATTTATAACCCTTTATTTAATGAGCACCAATGATCAGTTTAGAATGATTACTTTAACTGGTCGATCAACTTGACATGTCCGCAATGAGTCGTTTAAAAATGGAGACAACAAAGCGTCCAAATAATCCAATCAATCCCAAACTTCGTGATGCCTTGCATTATGCTTCATTTTTTAAGCCTTTACACAATAAGCACTAATGATCAATTTAGAATGATCATATTAACTGGCCGATAAACTTGACAAGTATGCAATAAATCGTCAGTAACTTTGATTTAGAGCTCAGAAACACAAGAATCCAACGCCCACGTTAAACTAGCTCAATTTTATATATTGCAACAAAATTTTGAGACTGAAATAGATACAAAAAAGCATTCAAGTAATCCAATCCATCCAAAACTGCGTGATACCATGCATTATTGTTCATTTATAAGCTTTTACTCAATGAGCACCAATAATCTGTTTAGAATGATCATTTTGACTTGCCGATCAAGTTGATATGTCTACACTAAATCATCCATTACATTTTATTTGTAGCTCAGAATTACACGAATCCAATATCCACATTAAGATAATTCAATTTTCTATATTAATTGGGATGAAATTTGAGACAAAACTAGATAAGAAAAAGCGTTCAAATAATCCAATCTATCCCAAACAGCGTGACGCCATGCATTATGCTTCATTTACTAGCCTTTCCTCAATGAGCAGAAATGATCAGTTTAGAATGATCACTTTAATTGGGTGATCAACTTAACATGTCCATACTAAATCGTCTAGAATGAAGCGAATCCAATGTCAAGGTTAAGCTGGCTCAATTTTCTATATTGTGACAAAATTTAAGAAAGAAATAGATACGACAAAGCATCCAAGTAATCTAATCCATCCCAAACTGCGTGATGCCATGCATTCTTCTTCATGGATTAGATTACTTGGATGCTTTTTCGTATCTATTTCTTTCTCAAATTTTGTCACAATATAGAAAATTGAGCCAGCTTAACCTTGACATTGGATTCGTTTCATTCTAGACGATTTAGTATTGACATGTCAAGTTGATCGGCCAATTAAAGTGATCATTCTATTTATTTTAACTGACCGATCAACTTGACATGCCTGCAATAACTCGTCCATAACTTTTGATTTATAGCTCAAAATGACACGAATCCAATACCCACATGAAGCTAGTTCAATTTTCTATATTGTGAAAAAATTTGAGACGAAACTATATACCACAAAGCGTCCAGGTAACCCAATCTATCCCAAACAGCGTGATGTCATGCATTATGCTTCATATATTAGCCTTTCCTCAATGACACCAATGATCAGTTTAGAATGATCACTTTAACTGGCCGATCAACTTGACATGTCCACACTAAATCGTCCGTTAAGCTAGCCCAATTTTCTATATTTTGAAAAAATTTGGGACAGAAAAAGAGATGGCAAAGTGTCCAAGTAGTCCAATCTATCCCAAACTGCGTGATGTCATGCTTTATGCTTCATTTATAAGCCTTTACTTAATGAGCACCAATGATAAGTTTAGAATGATCAATTTAATTCGGCAATCAACTTGACATAACCGCACTATATTGTCTGTAACTTTTGATTTAGAGCTCAGAAACACAAGAATCCAATGCCCACGTTAAGCTAGCTCAATTTTCTTTATTGTATCAAAATTTGAGACATAAATAGATATGACAAAGCGTCCAAATAATCTAATCCATCCCAAATTTCAAGATTCCATGCGTTATAGTTCATTTATAAGGTTTTCCTCAATGAGCACCAATGATCAGTTAAGAATGATCATTCTAACTGGCCGATCAACTTGCATGTCTACACTAAATCTTACAAAACTTTTGATTTATAGCTCAGAATGGCACAAATCCAATACCAACATTAAGTTAGTTCAATTTTCTATATTGTGATAAAATTTGAGAAAGAACTAGATACGACAAAGCATCCAAGTAATCCAATTTATCCCAAACTGCGTGATGCCATGCATTATTCTTCTCTTATACGCCTTTACTCAATGAGCACCAATGACCAGCTTAGAATGATCACTTTAACTGGCCGATTAACTTGACATGTCCACACTAAATCGTCCGTAACTTTTGATTTAGAGCTCAGATTGACACGAATCCAATGTCCACGTTAAGCTAGCCCAATTTTCTATATTTTGACAAAGTTTGGGACAGAAAAAGAGACGACAAAGTGTCCAAGTAGTCCAATCTATCCTAAACTGCGTGATGTCATGCTTTATGCTTCATTTATAAGCCTTTAATTAATGAGCACCAATGATCAGTTTAGAATGATCACTTTAATTCGGCAATCAACTTGACATAACCACACTAAATCGTTCGTAACTTTTGATGTAGAGCTCAGAAACACACGAATCCAATGCCCACGTTAATCTAGCTCAATTTCTATATTGTATCAAAATTCGAGATAGAAATAGATACGACAAAGCGTCCATATAATCTAATCCATTCCAAACTTCGTGATTCCATGCGTTATAGTTCATTTATAAGCTTTTCCTCAATGAGCAGCAATGATCAGTTAAGAATGATCAGTTTAACTGGCCGATCAAATTGACATGTTTACACTAAATCATACAGAACTTCTAATTTGTAGCTCAGAATGACACGAATCCAATACCCACATTAATTTAGTTCAATTTCTATATTGTGATAAAATTGGAGAAAGAACTAGATACGACAAAGCGTCCAAGTAATCCAATTTATCCCGAACTGCGTGGTGCCATGCATTATGCTTCTTTTATATGCCTTTACTCAATGAGCACCAATTATCAGCTTTGAAAGATCACTTTTACAGGCCGATAAACTTGACATGTCCACACTAAATCGTCTGGAACTTTTGATTTAGAGCTTTGAATGACACGAATCCAATGCCCACGTTAAGCTAGCTCAATTTTTTTTATTTTGACAAAATTTGAGAAGATACGACAAAGCGTCCAAGTAATCAAATTTATCTCGAACTGCGTGATGCCATATATTATGCTTCATTTATAAGCCTTTACTCAATGAGCACCAATGATCAATTTAGAGTGATCACCTTAACTTGCCAATCAGCTTGACATATCCACAATAACTCATCCGTCACTTTTGATTTAGAGCTCAAAATGACACGAATCCAATGCCTACGTTAAGCTACTCATATTATAAGCTACGTTTTCATATTTTGACAATATTTGAGATAGAAATAGAGACGACAAAGTGTCCAAGTAATCCAATCTATCCAAACCGCTTTGATGCCATGTTGTATGCTTCATTTATAAGCCTTTACTTAATGAGCACTAATGATTAGTTTAGAATTATCACTTTAACTGGTGATTACTTTGACATGTCCGACTAAATCGTCTATAACATTTGATTTAGAGCTCAAAATGACACTTATCCAATGCCCACGTTAAGCTAGATCAATTTTCTATATTTTAACAAAATTTGAGATAGAAATAGAGACGATAAAGCGTATAAGTAATCCTATCTATCCAAAACTGTGTGATGCCATGCATTATGCTTCATTTATAAGCCTTTGTTAAGCTAGCTTAATTTTCTATGTTGTGACAAAATTTAAGACCGAAATGAAGATGACAAAGCCTCCAAGTAATCCCATGTATCCCAAACTATGTAATGCCATACATTATGCTTCATTTATAAACATTGAATCAATGAGCACCAATGATCAGTTTAGAAAAATCATATTAACTGGCTGATCAACTTGACATGTCTGCACTAAATCGTTCGTAACTTTTGATTTTGAGCCCAAAATGACATGAATACAATGCCCACATTAAGCTAGCTCAATTTTCTCTATTGTTACAAAATTTGACACAACAACTAGATACAACAAAGCGTCCAAACAATCAAATCTATCCCAAACTCTGTGATGCCATGCATTATGCTTTCTTTATAAGCCTTTATTCAATGAGCACGAATGATCAGTTTAGAATGATCATATTAACTGGCCGATCAACTTGACATGTCCGCACTAAATCGTACGTAATTTTTTTATTTTGAGCTCAAAATGACACGAATCCAATACCCATGTTAAGCTTGCTAAATTTTCTTTATTTTGCCAAAATTTGTAACCAAAATAGAGACGACAAAGTGTCTAAGTAATACAATCTATCCCAAGTTGCGTGATACCCTGTTTTATGCTTCATTAATAAGCCTTTACTTAATGAGCACCAATGATCAGTTTAGAATGATCACTTTGACTGGTTTATGAAGTTGACACGTCCGCACTAAATCGTCCATAACTTTTGATTTAGAACTCATAAACAGACGAATCCAACGCCACGTTAAGCTAGCTCAATTTCGTTATTTTAACCAAATTTGGGATAGAAATATTGATGACAAAGAATACAAGTAATCCAATCTATCCAAAACTCTGTGTTGCCATGCATTATCCTTCATTGCTAAACCTTTACTCAATGAGCACCAATGATAAGTTTAGAAAAATCATATTAACAGGCCGATTAACTTGACATGTCCGCACTAAATATTCCGTTACTTTTTATTTTGAGCTTTGAATGACACGAATCCAATGCCCATGTTAAGCTAACTCAATTTTCTATATTGTTATAAAATTTTAGACAGAACTAGATACGACAAAGTGTCCAAATACTCTAATGTATCCCTAACTACGTGATGCCATGCCTTATGCTTTATTTATAAGCCTTTTTCAAAATGAGCACCAATGATCAGTTTAAAATGATCATATTAAATAGCCGATCAAGTTGACATGAAACACACGAATCTAATGCCCATGTTAAGCTAGCTCAATTTTCTATATTTTAACAAAATTTGAGATAGAAATAGAGATGATAAAGCATCCAAGTAATCCAATCTATTCAAAGCTCTTTGATGCCATGCATTATGCTTCATTTATTAGGCTTTACTCAGTGAGCACCAATGACCAATTTAAAATAATCATATTAACAGGCCGATCAACTTGACATGTACGCACTAAATCGTCCGTAACTTTTGATTTTGAGCTCGGAATGACACAAATCCAGTGCCCATGTTAAGCTAGCTTAGTTTTCTCTATTGTTTCAAAATTTGATAAATAATTAGATACGACAAGGCTTCCAAATAATCCAATATATCCTAAGTTGCATGATGCCATGCTTTATGCTTCATTTGTAAGCCTTTACTTAATGAGCACTAGTGATAAGTTTAGAATCATCATATTAACCGGCCGATGAACTTGACATGTCCGCACTAAATCATTCTTCACTTTTTATTTTGAGTTCTGAATGACTCGAATCCAATACCCACATTAAGCTAGATAAATTTTTTATATCTAAAATTTAAAACAAAAATCGAGACGACAAAGCGTCCAAATAATCCAATCTATCCCAAACTGCATGATGCCATGCATTATGCTTCATTTAGAACACTTTACTCAATGAGCACCAATGATCAGTTTGGAATGATCATATTAACTAGCCGATCAACTTGACATGTCCGCACTAAATCGTCCGTAACTTTTGATTTGAGCTCAAAATGACACGAATCCGATGCGCACGTTAAGCGTGCTCAATTTTCTATATTGTAACAAAATTTGAGACAAAAATAGATACAAAAAAGCGTCTAAGTAATCAAATCAATCGAAAATTGTGTAATTACATGCACTATGCTTCATTTCTAAGCCTTTACTCAATGAGCAACAATGATCAGTTTAGAATAATCATATTAACTGACCGATCAACTTGACATGTACACACTAAATCATCCGTAACTTCTGATTTGAGCTCAGAATGACACGAGTCCAATGCCCACATTAAGTTAGATAAATTTTATATATTTTAACAAAATTTGAAACAAAAATAGAGACAACAAAGCGTACAAGTAACTCAATCTATCCAAAATTGTTTGATGTCTTGCATTATGATTCATTTATAAGCCTTTACTCAATGAGCACCAATGATCAATTTAGAATAATCATATTAACTCGCCGATGAACTTGACATGTCCACACTAGATCGTCAGTAACCCTTGATTTTGAGGTCAGAACGACATGAATCCAATGCCCACATAAACCTAGATAAATTTTCTATATTTTAACAAAATTTGAGACACAAATATAGACGACAAAGCGTCAAAGTAATGAAATCTATCCAAAACTGCATGATGCCATACATTATGCTTAATTTATAAGCGTTTACTCAATGAGCACCAATGATCAGTTTATAATAATCATATTACTGACCGATCAACTTGATATGTCCGCACTAAATCGTATGTAACTTTTGATTTAGAACTCAGAATGACACGAATCCAGTGTCCATGTTAAGCTAGCTAAATTTTCTATATTTTGCAAAATTTGAGACACAAATAGAGGCAACAAAGCGTCCAAGTAATCCATCTATCCCAAACTATGTGATGCCATGCTTTATGCTTCATTTATAAGCCTTTACTCAATAACTACCATTTATCAGTTTAGAATAATCATCTTAATTGCTGATTAACTTGACATGTCAGCACCAAATCGTACGTAACTTTTGATTTAGTGCTCAGAATGACATGAATCCAGTGCCCACGTTAAGCTAGCTCAATGTTCTATATAGTGACAAAATTTGAGACAGAAATAGAGACAAAAAGGTGTCTAAGTAATCCAATCTATCCAACACTATGTGATGCAATGCTTTATGATTCATTTATAAGCCTTTACTTAATGAGCACCAATTATCAGTTTAGAATGATTACTTTAACTGGCCGATAAACTTGACATGTCCGCACTATATCGTCCGTAACTTTGTATTTAGATCTCAGAATGACACAAATCCAATGCCCACATTAAGCTAGCTCAATTTTCGATATTGTATTAAAATTTAAGACAGAAATATATATACGACAATGCATCCAAGTATTCCAATCTCTCCAAAACTGTGTGATGCCAGTCATTATGCTTAATTTATAAGCATTTACTCAATGAGCACCAATGATCAATTTTGAATAATCATATTAACAGGCCGATGAAATTGACATGTTCGAAGTATATTGCCATTAACTTTTGATTTTGAGCTCACAATGACACGAATTCAATGCGCACACTAAGCTAGATAAATTTTCTATATTTTAACAAAATTTGAGACAGAAATTGAGACGACAAAGCGTCCAAGTAATCCAATCTATCCAAAACTATGTGATGCCATGTATTATGCTTGATTTATAAGCCTTTACTCAATGAGCACCAATGATCAGTTTTGAAAAATCCTATTAACTCGCTGAACAACTTGACATGTCTGCACTAAATCATCCGTAACTTTTGATTTTGAGTTCAGAACGAAACGAATCCAATACCATCGTTAACCTAGTTCAATTTTCTATGTTGGGACAAAATTTCAGACATAACTAGATACGGCAAAGCATCCAAATAATCCAATCTGTCCTAAACTGCGTGATGGGATGCATTATGCTTCATTTATAAGCCTTTACACAATGAGCACTAGTGATAAGTTTAGAATGATCATATTAACTGGCCGATCAACTTGACATGTCCGCACTAAATCGTTCGTAACTTTTTATTTTGAGTTCTGAATGACTCGAATCCAATACCCACATTAAGCTAGATAAATTTTATACATCTTAATAAAATTTGAAACAAAAATAGAGACGACAAAGCGTCCAAATAATCCAATCTATCCCAAACTGCGTGATGCCATGCATTACGCTTCATTTAGAACACTTTACTCAATGAGCACCAATGATCAGTTTAGAATGATCATTTTAACTAGGTGATCAACTTGACATGTCCGCACTAAATCGTCCGTAACTTTTGATTTAGAGCTGAGAATAACACGAATCCAATGCCCACGTTAAGCTAGCGTAATTTTGTATATTGTGACAAAATTTGACATGTCCGCACTAAATCATCCGTAACTTTTGATTTGAGCTCAAAATGACACGAATCCGATGCACACGTTAAGCGTGCTCAATTTTCTATATTGTAACAAAATTTGAGACAAAATAGATACAAAAAAGTGTCTAAGTAATCCAATCTTATCCAAAATTGTGTAATTACATGCATTATGCTTCATTTATAAGCCTTTACTCAATGAGCAACAATGATCAGTTTAGAATAATCATATTAACTTACCAATCAACTTGACATGTCCACACTAAATCATCCATAGCTTTTGATTTGAGCTCAGAATGACACGAATCCAATGCCCACATTAAGTTAGATAAATTTTCTATATTTGAACAAAATTTGAAACAAAAATAGAGACGACAAAGCGTCCAAATAATTCAATCTATCCAAAATTGTGTGATGTCTTGCATTATGATTCATTTATAAGCCTTTACTCAATAAGCACAAATGATCAATTTAGAATAATCATATTAACTTGCCGATGAACTTGACATGTCCGCACTAGATCATCACTAACCCTTGATTTTGAGGTCAGAATGACATGAATCCAATGCCCACGTTAAGGTAGATAAATTTTCTATATTGTAACAAAATTTGAGATAGAAATATAGATGGCAAAGCGTTCAAGTAATCCAATATATCCAAAACTGCGTGATGCCATGCATTATGCTTGATTTATAAGCCTTTACTCAATGAGCACCAACGATCAGTTTAGTATAATCATATCACTAGCCGATCAACTTGATATGTCCGCACTAAATCGTCCATAACTTTTGATTTTGAGCTAAGAATGACACGAATCCAATGCCCATTTTGGCATGTCCGCACTAAATTTTCTATATTTTTCAAAATTTGAGAAATAAATAGAGACGACAAAGCGTCCAAGTAATCCAATCTATCCAAAACTGTGTGATTGTATGCATTATTCATGATTTTGTAAGTCTCTACGCTATGAGCGACAATGATCAGTTTAGAATAATCATATAAACTGGCCGATTAATGTGACATGTCCGCACTAAATCGTCCGTAACTTTTGATTTTGATCTCAGAATGACACGAATCCAATGGCCACATTAAGCTAGATACATTTTCTATATCTTATCAAAATTTGAAACAAAAATAGAGATGACAAAGTGTACAAGTAATCCAATCTATCCAAAATTTTATGATGCCATACATTATGTTTCATGTATATGCCTTTACTCAATGAGCACCAATGATCACTTTAGAATAATCATATTAACTGGCCGATCAACTTGACTTGTCCGCACTTAATCATTCGTAACTTTTTGATTTTGAGCTCAGAATAACAAGAATCCAACTAGATACGGCAAAGCATCCAAATAATCCAGTTTATCCCAAACTGCGTGATGGCATGCATTATGCTTCATTGTAAGTCTTTACTGAATGAGCACTAGTGATCAGTTTAGAATGATCATATTAACTGGCCAATCAACTTGACATGTCCGCACTAAATCGTCCATAACTTTTGATTTTGAGTTCTGAATGACTCGAATCCAAAACCTTAATTAAGCTAGATAAATTTTCTATGTTTTAATAAAATTTGAAACAAAAATAGAGACGACAAAGCGTCCAAATAATCTAATCTATCCCAAACTGCATGATGCAATGCATTATGCTTCATTTATAAGTATTTACTCAATGAGCAACAATGATCAGTTTAGAATAATCATATTAACTGACCGATCAACTTGACATGTCCGCACTAAATCATCCGTAACTTTCGCTTTGAGCTCAGAATGACACGGATCCAATGCCCCCATTAAGCTAGATAAATTTTCAATATTTTAACAAAATTTGAAACAAAAATAGAGACGACAAAGCGTCCAATTAATCCAATCTATCCAAAATTGTGTGATGCCATGCATTATGATTCATTTATAAGCCTTTACTCAATGAGCACCAATGCTTAATTTAGAATAATCATATTAATTGGCCGATGAACTTGACATGTCCGCACTAGATCGTCAGTAACCTTTGATTTTGAGGTCAGAATGACACAAATCCAATGCCCACGTTAAGCTAGATAAATTTTCTATATTATAAAAAATTTGAGACAGAAATATGGATGACAAAGCGTCCAAGTAATCCAATCTATCCAAAACTGTGTGATGCCATTCATTATGCTTGATTTATAAGCCTTTACTCGATGAGCAACACTGATCAGTTTAGTATAATCATATTACTGGTCGATCAACTTGATATTTCCGCACTAAATCGTACATACCTTTTGATTTTGAACTCCGAATGACATGAATCCAATGCCCAAGTTGGCATGTTCGCACTAAATTTTCAATATTTTTTGCAAAATTGGAGAAAGAAATAGAGACAACAAAGCGTCCAAGTAATCCAATCTATCCAAAACTGTGTGATGGCATGCATTATGCTTGATTTATAAGCCTCTACGCAATGAGCGACAATGATCAGTTAAGGATAATCATATTAACTGGCCGATTAACGTGATATGTCCACACTGCATCGACCGTAACTTTTTATTTTAAGCTCAGAATGATTCAAATCCAATGCCCACGTTAAGCTCGATAAATTTTCTATATTTTAACGAAATTTGAAACAAAAATAGAGAAGACAAAGTGTCCAAGTAATCCAATCTATCCAAAACTTTGTGATGCCAAACATTATTTTTCATGTATAAGCCTTTCCTCAATGAGCACCAATGATCAGTTTAGAATAATCATATTAAGTGGCCGATCAACTTGACATGTACGCACTAAATCGTTCGTAACTTTTGTTTTTGAGCTCAGAATAACACGAATCCAATGCCCACGTTAAGCCAGCTAAATTTTCTATATTTTGACAATTTTGAGACAAAATTAGATAAGAAAAAACATCGAAGTAATCCATCTATGCGAAAGTGTTTGAAGCCATGCATTATGCTTCGTTTATAAGCTTTTACTCAATAAGCACCAATGATCAGTGTAGAATAATTATATTAATTGGCCGATCAACTTGACTTATCTGCACTAAATCGTTCGTAACTTTTGATTTTGAGTTCAGAATAACACGAATCCAATGGCTACGTTAAACTAGCTCAATTTTCTATACTGTGATAAAATTTGAGACAGAACTAGATACGACAAAGCATCCAAATAATCCAATCTATACCAAACTGCGTGATGGCATGCATTATGCTTCATTTATAAGCCTTTACTCAATGAGCACTAGTGATCAGTTTAGAATGATCATATTAACTGGCCGATCAACTTGACATGTCTGCACGAAATCGTCAGTAACTTTTTATTTTGAGATTAGAATGACACAAATCCAATTCCCACATTAAGCTAGCTTATTTTTCTATATTGCGACAAAATTTGAGACAGAGCTAGATAAAACAAAGCACCCAACTAATCCAATCTATCCTAAACTTTGTGATGCCATGCATTATGCTTTATTTATAAGCCTTTACTCAATCAGCACCATTGATGAGTTTAGAATAATTATATTAACTGGCCGATCAACTTGACATGTACGCACTAAATCCTTTGTAACTTTTGATTTAGAGCGTAGAATGACAGGAATCCAATGTCCACGTTAAGCTAGGTTAATATTCTATATTGTGATAAAATTTGAGACAGAAATATATATGACAAAGCGTCCAAGTAATCCAATCTTTTCTGAACTGCGTGATGCCATTTATTATGTGTCATTTATAAGCCTTTATTCACTGAGCACCGATGATCAGTTCAGAATGATCATTTTAACTGGTCGATCAACTTGACATATCCGCACTAAATCTTCCGTAACTTTTGATTTAAAGCTCAGAATGACACGAATCCAATGCCCATATTAAGCTATATCAATTTTCTATATTGTGACAAAATTTGAGATAAAAATAGATACGACAAAGCGTCCAAGTAATCCAATCAATCCCTAATTGTGTGATGCCATGCATTATTCTTCATTGATAAGCCTTTGCTCAATGAGCACAAAAAATCAATTTAGAATGATCCTTTTAACTCGCCATTTAATGTTTGCACTAAATCGTCTGTAACTTTTGATTTATAGCTCGGAATGACACGAATCAATGCCCACGTTAAGCTAGCTCAATTTACTATATTATGATAAAATTTAAGACTAAAATTGCCTCGAAAAATCCTCCAAGTAATCAAATATATCTAAAACTGCGCAATAGCATGCATTATCCCTCATTTTTAATTCTTTACTGAGCACCAATGATTAGCTTATAATGATCATTTAAGCTTTCCGATCAACTTGACATTTCTGCACTAAATCGTCCGTAACATTTTATTTATAGCTCAGAATGACACGAATCTAATGCCCAAGTTAAGCTAGTTCAATTTTCTATATTGAGAAAAAATTTGAATAAGAAATAGATACGACAGGGCATTCAAGTATTCCAATCTATCCCAAACTGCATGATTCCATGCATTATGGTTCATTCATAAGCTTTTACTCAATGAGCACCAATGATCAGTTAAAAAGGATCTTTTGGACTGGCCGATGAACTTGACATATCTGCACTAAATCGTCCGTAACTTTTGATTTCGAGCTCAGAATGACACGAATCCAATGCCCATGTTAAGCTACCTCAATTTTCTATATTGTGATAAAGTTTGATACAAAATAGATACGAAAAAGAGTCCAAGTAATCAAATCTATCCCGAATAGCGTGATGCCAGACATTGTAATGATAAGTTAAAAATGATCATTTTCACTGGCCGATTAACTTGACATGTCCGCACTATATCGTCCATAACTTTTGATTTAGAGCTCAGAATGACAGTAATCAAATGCCCACTTTAACCTAGCTCAATTTTATATATTTTGACGAAATTATAGATTGAAATAGATACCGCAAAACGTCCAAGTAATCCAATCTATTTCAAACTGTGTGATGTCATCATTATGCTTCATTTGTAAGCCTTTGCTTAATGAGTACCAATGATCAGTTTAGAATAATTACTTTAACTAGCGATCAACTTGACATGTACGCACTAAATCGTCCGTAACTTTTGATTTAGAGCTCAGAATGATACGAATCCAATGCCCACATTAAGCTAGCTCAATTTTCTATATTGTGACAAAATTTTAGACAGAAATAGATACGACAAAGCATCCAAGTTATCCAATCTATCCCGAACTGGGTGATGCCATGCATTATGCTTCATTTATAAGCCATTACTCAATGTGCACCAATGATCAGTTAAGAATGATCATTTTAACTGGGCGATCAACCTGACATGTATGCACTAAATATTCCGTAACTTTTGATTTAAAGATTAGAATGACACGAATCCAATGCCCACGTTAAACTATATCAATTTTCTATATTGTTACAGAATTTGAGACAAAATAGATACGAAAAATCGTCCAAGCATTCCATTCTATCCCCAACTGCGTGATGCCATTCATTATTCTTCATTTATAAGACTTTACTCAATGAGCACCAAAGATCACTTTAGAATGATCATTTTAACTCGCCGATCAATATCTGCACTAAATCATCTATAACTTTTGATTTATAGCTCTGAATGACACGAATCCAATGCCCACGTTAAGCTAGTTAAATTTTCTATATTATAATAAAATTTAAGACTAAAATTGCTTCGAAAAATCCTCCAAGTAATCAAATCTATGTAAAAATGGCTAATATCATGCATTATCCCTCATTTATAAGCCTTTACTCAATGAGCACCAATGATTAGCTTAGAATGATCATTTTAAAGGTCAGATCAACTTGACATGTCTACACTAAATTGTCCGTAACTGTTTATTTATAGCTCAGAATGATACGAATCTATTGCCTACGTTAAGCTAGTTCAATTTTCTAAATTGAGACAAAATTTGAGAAACAAGTTCAATTGTGACAAAAATAGATACGAAAGAGCGTCAAAGTAACCCAATCTTTCCCGAACTGCGTGATGATTCATTTATAGGCCTTTACTCAATGAGAACCAATGATCACTTTAGAATAATCATATTAACTGGCCGATCAACTTGACATGTATGCACTAAATTGTCCGTAACTTTTGATTTAAAGATCAGAATATCACGAATTTAGACTCCACGTTAAGCTAGATCAATTTTCTATATTGTGACAATATTATAGACAGAAATTGAGACGACAAAGCGTCCAAGTAATCCAATCTATCCCAAACTGCGTATTATCATGCATTATGGTTCATTTATAACCATTTACTCAATGAGCACCAATGATCAGTTAAGAATGATCATTTTAACTGGTCGATAAACTTGACATGCCCGCACTAAATCGTCTGTAACATTCAATTTAGAGCTGACAAAATCACGAATCCAGTGCTCACATTAACTAGTTCAATTTTCTATATTGTGACAAAATTTAAGACTGAAATAGAGACGACAAAGTGTCCAAGTAATCCAATCCATTCCAAACAGCGTGATGTCATTCTTTATGCTTCATTTATAAGCATTTACTTAATGAGCACAATTGATCAGTTTACAATGATCATTTGAATTGGCTGATCAACCTGACATGTCCGCAATAAATCGTCCGAAACTTTTGATTTAAAGCTTAGAATGACACGAATCCAATGACCACGTTAAACTAGCACAATTTTCTATAATGAGACAAAAATTCAGAAAGAACTAGATACCACAAAGCATACTAGTAATCCAATTGATCCCGCACTGCATAATGCCATGCATTATGCATCAGTTATAAGCCTTTACTCAATGGGCACCAATGATTGGTTAAGAATGATCATATTAACAGGCCGATCAACTTGACATGTCACACTAAATCGTCCGTACCTTTTGATTTAGACTTCAGAATGACATGAATTCAATGCCGACGATAAGCTAGCTCAATTTTCTATATTGTGACAAAATTTGAGAAAAAATACATACGACAAAGCGTACAAGTATTCAAATCTATCCCAAACTGTGTGATGTCATGCATTATTCTTCATTAAGAAGCTTTTACTCAATGAGCACCAATGATAAGCTAAGAATGATCATTTTAACTGGCCGATTAACCTTACATGTCCGCACTAAATCGTCTGTAACTGTTAATTTAGAGCTCAGAATGACACGAATCGAATAGCCACGTTAAGGTAGCTCAATTTTCTATATTTTGACAAAATTATAGACTGAAATAGTGATGATAAAGCATCCAAGTAATCCAATCTATCCCAAACTGTGTGATGCCATGCATTATGCTTCATTTATAACTTTTTAATCAATGATCACCAATGACCAGTTAAGAATGATCATTTTAACTGGCCGATCAAATTAACATGTCCACACTAAATCTTCCCTAACTTTTAATTTAGAGCTCCAAATGACACGAATCAAATGCCCATATTAAGCTAGTTCAGGTTTCTATATTGTAACAAAATTTGAAACATAAATAGATACAACAAAGCATCCAAGTATTCCAATCTATCCCAAATTGCTTGATTCCATGCATTATTTTTCATTTATAAGTCTTTACTCAATGAGCACAACTGATCAGTTTAGAATAATCATTTTAACTGGTCGATCAATTTGACATGTCTGCACTAAATCGTCCATAACATTTGATTATATAATTCATAATGACATGAATCCAATACCCACGTTAAGCTAGCTCAATTTTCTATATTGTCACAAAATTTGAGACATAAATAGATACGACAAAGCGTCCATGTAATCCAAACTATGCCGAAATGCGTGATGTCATGCATTATGCTTCATTTATAAGTGTTTACTAAATGACCACCATTGATCAGTTCATAATGATCACTTTAACTGGCCGATCAACATGTCCGCACTAAATCGTATGTAACTTTTGATTTAGAGCTCAGGACGACACGAATCCAATGCCCACGTTAAGCTAGCTCAATTTTCTATATTGTGAACAAATTTGAGACAAAAATAGATACAACAAAGCATCCAAAAAATCCAATCTATCCCGAACTGTATGATGCCATGCATTATGCTTTATTAATAAGCCTTTGCTCAATGAGCACCAATAATTAGTTAAGAATTATCATTTTAACTGGCGTATCAACTTGACATTTTCTTACTAGTCCGTAACTTCTGATTTAGAGGTCAGAGTGACACGAATCCAGTGCCCATGTTAACCTAGCTCAATTTCTAATATTGTGATAAATTTTAAGACTTATATTGCTTTGACAAGTCCTCCAAGTAATCAAATCTATCCAAGACTACGTGATGTCATGCATTATGCTTCATTTATTAGTCTTTACGCAATGAGCATCAATAATGTGTTTAGAATGATCACTTAAATTGCCCGATCAACTTGAATTGTCCGCACTAAATCCTTAGTATAACACATATCCAATACCCACGTTAAGCTAGCTCAATTTCTGATATTGCGACTAAATTTGGGACAGAAATAGATACGATAAAGCATCCCAGTAATCTAATCTATCCCAAACTGCATGATGACATGCTTTATGCTCCATTTATAAGCGTTTAATTAATGAGAACCAATTATCAGTTTAGAATGATCACTTTATGTGGCCGATCAACTTGACATGTCCGCACTAAATCATTCGTAACTTTTGATTTGGAGCTCAAAATGACACGAATCCAATGCCACGTTAAGCTAGCTCAATTTTTTATATTGTGAACAATTTTAAGACTAAAATTGCTTTCACAATTCCTCCAAGTAATCAAATCTATCTAAAACTATGTGATGTCATGCATTATGCTTCATTTATAAGCCTTTACTCAATGAGCACTAGTGATCAGTTTAGAATTATCAATTTAACTAGGTGATCAAATTGACATGTTTGAACTAAATCTTCTAGCCAAAACTGCGTAATCCCATGCATTATGCTTCATTTATAAGCCTGTATCCAATGAGCACCAATGATCAGTTAAGAATGATAACTTTAACTGGCCGATCAA
>JAEVFF010000373.1:247883-259242 GCA_018901945.1 Pugionium dolabratum
AGAAATCGATAAGAAAAAAGCATTCAAGTAATCCAATCTATGCAAAATTGCATGATGTCATGCATTATGCTTCATTTATAAGCCTTTACTCAATGCACACAAATAACAAGTTTAGAATGATCACTTTAACTAGGCAATCAACATGACATGTCCGCACTAAATTGTCCGTAACTTTTGATTTAGAGCTCAGAATAACACGAATCCAATACCCAAGTTAATCTAGCTCAATTTTCTATATTGTGATACAATTTGAAACAAAAATAGATACGAAAAAGTATTCAAGTAATCCAATAGAACCAAAAATGCGTGAGGCCATGCATTATGCTTCATTTGTTAGTCTTTATTCAATGAGCATCAATGATCGGTTTATAATGACCACTTTAACAGGATGATCAACTTGACATTTCCGCACTAAATCATCCCTTACTTTTGATTTAAAGCTCAGAATGATGCGAATCTGATGCCTTCGTTAAGCTAGCTCAATTTTCTATATTGTGACAAAATTTCAAACAAAAATAGATATAAAAAGCATTTAAATAATCCAATCTAACCAAAACTACGTGATGCCATGCAATATGTTTCAGTAATAAGCTTTCACTCAATGAGCACCAATGATCAGTTTAGAATGATCACTTTAACTGGCCGATCAATTCAACATATCCACACTAAATCTTCCCTAACTTTTGGTTTAGAGCTTAAATCTAATGCCCACGTTAATCTAGCTCAATTTTTTATATTTTGACAAAATTTGAGACTGAAATAGATAGAAAAAGTGTTGAAGTAATCCAATCTAGCCAAAACTGAGTGATGCCTTGCATTATGTTTCATTTATAAGCCTTTACTCAATGAGCACCAATGATCAATTAAGAATGATCACTTTAACTGGCCGATCAACTTGACATGCCCACACTAAATCATCCGTAACTTATAACTTAGAGCTTTGTATGACACGAATCCAGTGCCTACATTAAGCTAGCTCTATTTTCAATATTGTGACGAAGTTTAAGAAAGAAATCGATACAAAAAAGCGTTCAAGTAATCCAATCTATGCAAAATTGGATGATGCCATGCATTATGATTCATATATAAGCCTTTACTCAATGAGTGCAAATGATCAGTTTAGAATGATCACTTTAACTAGGCGATCAACTTGACATGTCCGCACTAAATCGTGCATAACTTTTGATTTAGAGCTCCGAATAACACGAATCCAATGCCCACGTTAAGCTAGCTCAATTTTCGATATTTTGACAAAATTTGAGCAAAAATAGATACGAAAAAGAGTTCAAGTAATCCAATATAAACACAACTGTGTGAGGCCATGCATTATGCTTCATTTCTAACCCATTATTATTTAAGCATCAATGATCAGTTTAGAATGATCAATTTAACAGGACGATCAACTTGACATGCTAGCACTAAATCATCCGTAACTTTTGAATTAAAGCTCAAAATGTCACGAATCCGATGCCTATGTTAAGCTAGCTCAATTTTATATATTGTGACAAAATTTGAGACAGAAATAGATATAAAAAAGCGTTCAAGTAAGCCAACCTAACAAAAACTGAGTGATGCTATGCATTATGCTTCATTTGTAAGCCTTTACTTAATGAGCATTAATGATCAGCTAAAAATGATCACTTTAACTGGCCGATCAACTTGACATGTCTACACTAAATCGTTCGTAACTTTGGAGTAAGAGCTCAGAATGACACGAATCCAACGTCCACGTTAATATAGCTCAATTTTTATACTGTGACAAATTTTGAAACAAAAATATATACGCAAAGCGTCCATGTAATCAAATCTATCCCGAACTATGTGATGCCATACATTATGCTTCATTTATATGCTTTTACTTAATGAGCACCAATGATCAGTTTAGAATAATCAATTTGACTAGGCGATCAACTTGACATTTCTGCACTAAATAGACCGTCACTTTTCATTTAGAGCTCAGAATGTCACGAATCCAATGCCCACGTTAAGCTAGCTCAATTTCCTATATTTTGACACAATTTTAGACAGAATTAGATAAGACAATGTGTCCAAGTAATCCTATCTGTCCCGAACTCAAGATTTCATGCATTATGCCTCTTTTATAAGCCTTTACTCAATCAGCACAAATGATCAGTTTAACATGATCACTTTAACTAGGCGATCAACTTGAAATGTCCACATTAAATCATCTGTATCTCTTCATTTAGAGTTCAGAATCACACGAATCCAATGCCCACGTTAATCTAGTTCAATTTTCTATATTGTGACAAAATTTGAGACAAAAATAGATACGAGAAAGCGTTCAAGTAATCATTTATAGGCCTTTAGAAAACGAGCACCAATGATCAGTTAAGAATGATCGCTTTAATTGGCCGATCAACTTGACAAGTCCGCTCTTAATCGTCCGTAACTTATTACATAGAGCTTTGAATGACACGAATCCAGTGCCCACGTTAAGGTAGCTCAATTTTCTATATTGTGACGAAATTTCAATCTATGCAAAACTGCATGATGCCATGCATTATTCTTCATTTATAAGCCTTTACTCAATGAGCACAAATAATCAGTTTAGAATGATCACTTTAACTAGGCGATCAACTTGACATTTCCGCTTAAATTGTTCATAACTTTTGATTTACAGCTCCGAATGACACAAATCCAATTCCCACGTTAAGTTAGCTCAATTATCTATATTGTGACAAAATTTGAGACTGAAATAGGTATTAAAAAGCATTCAAGTAATCCAATCTATCCAGAACTGCGTGATGCCATGCATTATGCTTCATCTACAAGCATTATGATCACTTTATTATCAACTTCACATGTCCGCCCTAAATCATCACTAACTTTTGATTTAAAGCTCATAATGACACGAATCTGATGCCTTCTTTAAGCTCGCTCAATTTTCTATATGGTGACAAAATTTCAAACAAAAATAGATATAAAAAAGCGTTCAAGTATTCCAATCTCACCAAAACTGTGTGATGCCATGCAATATGCTTCATATATAAGCCTTTACTCAATAAGCACCAATGATCAGTTTAGAATGATCACTTTAACTGGCCGATCAACTTGACATATCCGCACTAAATCTTCCCTAACTTTTGATTTAGAGCTTAAATCTGATGTTCACATTAATCTAGCTCAATTTTCTATATTTTTATAAAATTTGAGCCTAAAATAGATAGAAAAAGTGTTAAAGTAATCCAATATAGCCAAAACTGCGTGATGTCATGCATTATGATTCATTTATAAGGCTTTACTCAATGAGCACCATTGATCAGTTAAGAATGATCACTTTAACTGGCCGATCAACTTGACATGTCGTCACTAAATCGACCGTAACTTTTGATTTAGAGCTTAGAATGACACGGATCCCATGCCCACGTCAAGCTAGCTCAATTTTCTATATTTTGACAAAATTTGAGACTGAAATAGATAAGACAGTGCGTCCAAGTAATCCAATCTGTCCCGAACTGCGTGATGTCATGCATTATGCCTCATTTATAAGCCTTTACTCAATGAACACTGATAATCAGTTTAGAATGATCACTTTAAGTAGGCGATCGACTTGACATGTCCTCACTAAATCGTCCGTAACTTTTGATTTAGAGCTCAGAATAACACGAATCCAATGCCCATGTTAAGCTAGCTAAATTTTGTATATTTTGACAAAATTTGAGACAAAAATAGATATGACAAAATCATCCAAGTAATTCAATCTATCCCGAACTTCGTGATATGCATTATGCTTCATTTATAAGCCTTTACTAAATGAGCACCAATGATTAGTTAAGAATGATCACTTTAATTGGCTGATCAACTTGACATGTCCGTACTTAATCATCCGTAACTTATTACTTAGAGGTTTGAATGACACGAACCCAGTGCTCACGTCAAGGTAGCTCAATTTTCTATATTGTGACAAAATTTGAGAAAGAAAACAATACAAAAAAGTGTTCAAATAATCCAATCTATGCAAAATTGCATGATGCCATGCATTATTCTTCATTTATAAGCCTTTACTCAATGAGCACAAATAATCAGTTTAGAATGATCACTTTAACTAGGCGGTCAACTTGACATTTCCGCACTAAATTGTTTGTAACTTTTGATTTTGAGCTCCGAATGTCACGAATCCAATGCCCAAGTTAAGTTAGCTCCATTTTATATATTGTTACAAAATTTGAGACTGAAATAGATATAAAAAGCATTCAAGTAATCCAATCTATCCAGAACTGCGTGATGCCATGCATTATGTTTCATTTATAAGCATTATGATCAGTTTATGATCAGCTTCACATGTCCGCCCTAAATCATCCCTAACTTTTGATTTATAGCTCATAATGACGAATCCGATGCCTTCGTTAAGCTAGCTCAATTTTCTATATTATGATAAAATTTCAAACAAAAATAGCTATAAAAAAGCGTTCAAGTATTCCAATCTCAGCAAAACTATGTGATGCCAAGCAATATGCTTCATATATAAGCCTTTACTCAATGAGCACCAATGATCAGTTTAGAATGATCACTTTAACTGGCAGATCAGCTTGACATATCCGCAGTAAATCTTCACTAACTTTTAATTTAGAGCTTAAATCTAATGCCCACGTTAATCTAGCTCAATTTTCTATATTTTGACAAAAATTGAAACTAAAATAGATAGAAAAGTGTGAAAGTAATCCAATCTAGTCAAAACTGCGTGATGCCATGCATTATGTTTCATTTATAAGCCTTTACTCAACGAGCACCAATGATCACCTAAGAATGATCACTTTAACTAGCCGATCAACTTGACATGTCGTCACTAAATCGACCGTAACTTTGGATTTAGAGCTTAGAATGACACGGATCCCATGCCCACGTTAATCTAGCTCAATCTTCCATATTTTGACAAAATTTGAAACTAAAATAGATAGAAAAAGTGTGAAAGTAATCCAATCTAGCAAAAAATGCGTGATGTCATGCATTATTTTTCATTTATAAGTCTTTACTCAACGAGCACCAATGATCAGTTAAGAATGATCACTTTAACTGGCCGATACACTTGACATGTCGTCACTAAATCGACCATAACTTTTGATTTAGAACTTAGAATGACACGGATCCCATGCCCACGTTAAGCTAGCTCAATTTTCTATATTTTGACAAAATTTGTGACAGAAATAGATAAGACAATGCGTCCAAGGAATCCAATCTGTCCCGAACTGCGTGATGTCATGCATTATGCCTCATGTATAAGCCTTTACTCAATGAACACCAATAATCAGTTTAGAATGATCATTTCAAGTAGGCGATCGACTTGACATGTCCACAATAAATCATCCGTAACTTTTGATTTAGAGCTCAGAATGACAGAAATTCAATGACCATGTTAAGCTAGCTCAATTTTCTATTTAGTGATAAAATTTGAGACAAAAATCGCTCAAGTAATCCACTATAACCAAAAATGTGTGTTGCCATGCATTATTCTTCATTTCTAAGCCTTTACTCAATGAGCACCAATGATCAGTTAAGAATTATCACTTTAACTGACCAATCAACTGGACATGTCCGCACTAAATCAACTCTAACTTATGATTTAAAGCTCATAAAGACATGAATCCAATAGCCACGCTACGCTAGCTCAATTTTGTATATTGTGACAAAATTTGAGACAGAAATAAATACAATAAAGCATTCAAGAATCCAATCTAGCCAAAACTTCATGATGCCTTACATTATGCTTCATTTATAAGTCTTTACTCAATGAGCACAAATGATCAGTTTCGAACGATCGCTTTAACTAGGCGATAAACTTGACAACTCCGCACTAAATCGTCTGTAAATTTTGATTTACTGCTCAGAATAACACGAATCCAATGAACAAGTTAAACTAGCTCAGTTTTTCATATTCTAACAAAATTTGAGACAACCCTAGATATGGAAAAGCGTTCAAGTAATCCAATCTAAGCAAAACTGCGTGATGCCATGCATTATTCTTCATTTCTAAGCCTTTACTCAATAAGCACAAATGATCAGTTTAGAATGATCACATTAACTAGGCGATCAACTTGAAATGTCCGCACTAAATCGTCCGCTACTTTGGATTTAGAGCTCCGAATAACACGAATCCAATGCCCGAGTTAAACTAGCTCAGTTTTCTATGTTGTGAAATTTTTTGAGATAAAACTAGATACGAAAAAGTGTTCAAGTAATCCGATCTAACCAAAACTGCATGATGTCATGCACTATGCTTCATTTCTAAGCTTTACTCAATGAGCACCAATGATCAGTTTAGAATGATCACTTTAACTAGCCGATCAACTTGACATGTCCGCAATAAATCATCATGAACTTTTGATTTAGACCTCAGAATGACACAAATCCAATGCCCACGTTAAGCTATCATAATTTTCTATATTGTGACAAAAGTTGAGACTAAAATAGATTAAAAAAGCATTCAAGTAATCCAACTTACCAAAAACTGCGTGATGGCATGCATTATGCTTCATTTATATGCCTTTACTCAATGAGCACCAATGATCAGTTAAGAATGATAACTTTAACTTGCCGATCAACTTGACATGTCCGTACTAAATCGTCCGTAACTTATGATTTAAATCTCATAATGACACCAATCATATTCCAACGTTAAGCTAGCTTAATTTTCAATATTGTGACAGAAGTTTAGACAAAAATAGATACAAAAAGCGTTCAAGTAATCCAATCTAACCAAAACAGCATGATGCCATACATTTATGCTTCATTTACTCAATGAGTACAAATGATCAGTTTAGAATGATCACTTTATTTTGCCGATCAACTTGACATGCCTGCACTAAATCGTCCAAAACTTTTGATTTAGAGCTCAGAATAACATGAATCCAATGCCCACGTTAAGCTAGCTCAATTTTCTATATTGCGATAAATTTGAGACAAAAATAGATACGAAAAAGCATTCAAGTAATCCAATCTAACCAAAACTGCGTGATGCTATTCATTATGCTTCATTTCTTATCCTTTATTCAATGAGCACCAATGATCACTTTATTCAAGTTTAGAATGATCACTTTACTTAGGCGATCAACTTGACATGTCCGCACTAAATCGTCTGTAACTTTTGATTTAGAGCTCTGAGTAACACAAATCCAATGTCCACGTTAAGCTAGCTTAATTTTCTATGTTGTGAAAAACTTTAAACAGAAATAGATACGACAAAGTGTCCAAGTAAGCCAATCTATCCCGAACTGTGTGATGCCATGGAGTATGCTTCATTTGTAACCCATTTACTAAATGAGCACCAATGATCAGTTTAGAATGATCACTTTAAGTGGTCGATCAACTTGACATGTCCATACTAAATTCTCCGTATCTTTTGATTTAGAGCTGAGAATTACACGAATCTAATGCACACGTTAAGCTAGCTCAATTTTTCTATATTGTTACAAAATTTGAGACAGAAATAGTTACGATGAAGCGTCAAGGTAATCCAATCTATCCCGAACTGCGTGATGTCTTGTATTATGCTTCATTGCTAAGCCTTTTACTCAATGAGCACCAATGATCAGTTTAGAATGATCACTTTAACTGGCCGATCAACTTGACATGTCCGCACTGAGTCGTACGTAACTTTTGATTTAGAGCTCGGAATTACACGAATCCAATGCCCACGTTAAGGTAGCTCAATTTCTATATCGTGACAAAATTTGGGACAGCAATATATACATAAAGCGTTCAAGAGATACAATCTAGCCAAAACTGCATGATGCCATGCATTATGCTATATTTATAAGCCTTTACTCAATGAGCGCCAATGATCAGTTGAGAATGATCATTTTAGGAGGCCGATCAACTTGACATGTTCGTACTAAATTGTCCGTAACTTTTAATTTAGAGCTCAGAATGGCACGAATCCAATGCCCACGTTAAGCTAGCTGAATTTTCTATATTGTGACAAAATTTGAGACATAAATAGATATGACAAAGCGTCCAATTAATCCAATCAATCCTGAACTATGTGATGTCATTTATTATACTTCATTTATAAGCCTTTACTCAATGAACACCAATGATCAATTAAAATGATCTCTTTAACTGGCCGATCAACTTGACATGTCTACACTAAATCATCTGTAACTTTTGATTTAGAGCTTAGTATGACACGAGTCCAATGCCCGCATTAATCTAGCTCAATTTGCTATATTGTGACAAAATTGAGACAGCAATAGATATAACAAAGCGTCCAAGTAATCGAATCTATCCCTAACTGTGTGACGTCATGCATTATGCTTCATTTGTAAGCCTTTACTCAATGAGAACCAATGATCAGTTTAGAAAGATCACTTTAACTGGCCAATCAAATTGACATGTCCACTCTAAATCGTCCGTAACATTTGATTTAGAGCTCTGAACGATACGAACCCAAGACCCACGTTAAGCTAGCTTAATTTTCTATATTGTGACAAAATTTGAGAGAGAAATAGATACGACAATGGGTCCATGTAATCCAATCTATCCTAAACTATGTGATGTCATGCATTATGCATCATTTATAAGCCTTTACTCAATGATTACCAATGATCAGTTTAGAATGATCACTTTAACTTTCCAATCAACTTAACATTTCCGGACTAAATCGTCTATAACTTTGATTTAGAGCTCAGAATGACATGATTCCAATGCCCACGTTAATATAACTCAATTTTCTATATGTGACAAAATTTGAGATAGAAATAGTACGACAAATTGTCCATGTAATTTAATCTATCCCGAACTGCGTGATGCCATGCATTATGCTTCATTTATAAGTCTTTACTCAGTGAGCACAAATAATCAATTTAGAATGACCACTTTAACTAGGCGATCAACTTGACATGTTCGCACCAAATAGTCCATAACTTTTGATTTAGGGCTCAGAATAACACGAATGTAATGCCCACGTTAAGCTAGCTCAATTTTATATATTGTGACAAAAATTAACACAAAAATAGATACGAAAATGCGTTCAACTAATCCAATCTAATCAAAATTGTTTGATACCATGCATTGTGATTCATTTATAAGCCTTTACTCAATGAGCACCAATGATGAGTTTATAATGATCACTTTAACTGGCCGATCAACTTGACATGTCTGCACTAAATCGTCCCTAACTTTTGATTTAGAGCTCCGAATGACACGAATCCAATGCCCATGTTAAGCTAGCTCAATTGTCAATGTTGTAACAAAATTTGAGTCAAAAATAGATATAAAAAAGCATTCAAGTAATCCAATCTAGCCAAAACTGCATGATGCCACCCAATATGCTTCATTTATTGGCCTTTATTCAATGAGAACAAACGATCAGTTTATAATGATCACTTAAACAGGCCGATCAACTTGATATGTCCACACTAAATTGTCTGTAACTTTTGATTTAGAGCTCAAAATAACACAAATCCAATATAAGCTACCTTAATATTATATATTGTGATAAAATTTGAGACGAAAATAGATACGACAAATTGTCCAAGTAATCCAATCTACCCCGAACTACGTGATGTCATGCATTATGCATCATTTATAAGCATTTACTCAATGAGCACCAATGATCAGTGTAGAATAATCACTTTAACTGGCCAATCAACATGACATGTCCGCACTAAATCGTCCGTAACTTTTGATTTAGAGCTCAGAATGACACGGATCCAATGCCCACGTTAAGCGAGGTCAATTTTCTATATTCTGACAAAATTTGAGACCGAATAGATATGAAAAAGCATTCATGTAATCCAATCTATCCCGAACTGCGTGATTCTATGCATTATGCGTCATTTATATGCCTTTACTCAATGAGCACCAATGATCAGTTTAGAATGATCACTTTAACTGGCCGAGCAACTTGACATGTCTGCACTAAATCGTTTGTAATTTTTGATTTAGAGCTCAGACTGACATGAATCCAATGTCTACGTTAAGCTAGCTCAGTTTTTTTATTGTGATAAACGTTAACACTAAAATTGCTTCAACAAGTCCTCCAAGTAATCAAATCTTTCCAAAACTACGTGATATCATGCATTGTACTTCATTTATAAGCCTTCAATAACCAGCACCAATGATCAGTTTAGAACGATCACTTTAACTCGGCGATCAACTGGACATGTATGCAGTAAATTGTGCATAACTTTTGATTTAGAGCTAAGAATATCACGAATCCAATGCCTGCGTTAATCTAGGTCAATTTTGTATATTGTAACAAATTTTGAGTTAGAAATAGATACAAAAAAGCATTCATGTAATCCAATCTAGGCAAAACTGCGTGATGCAATGCATTATGCTTGATTTATAAGTTTTTACTCGATGAACACCCATGATGAGTTAAGAATGATAAGTTTTACAGGCCGATCAACTTGACATGTTTGCAGTAAATCTTCCATAACTTTTGATTTAGAGCTTAAAATGACACGAATCCAATGCCCACGTTAAGCTAGCTCAGATTTCTATGTTACGACAAACTTTGACAAAGAAATAGATAAGCGTCCAAATAATCCAATCTATCCGGAACTACGTGATGTCATGCATTATTCTTCATTTATAAGCTTTTACTCAATGAGTACCAGTGATCAGTTTAGAATGATCAATTTAACTTGCCAATCAACTTAACATTTCTGGACTAAATCGTCTATAACTTTGATTTAGAGCTCAGAATTACATGAATCCAATGCCGACGTTAATATAACTCAATTTTCTATATTGTGACAAAATTTCAGATAGAAATAGTACGACAAATTGTCCATGTAATTTAATCTATCTGGAACTGCGTGATGCCATGAATTATGCTTCATTTATAAGCCTTTACTCAGTGAGCACAAATGATCAATTTAGAATGACCACTTTAACTAGGCGATCAACTTGACATATCCGCACCAAATAGTCCGTATCTTTTGATTTAGGGCTCAGAATAACACGAATGTAATGCCCACGTTAAGCTAGCTCAATTTTATATATTGCGACAAAAATTGACACAAAAATAGATACGAAAATGCTTTCAACTAATCCAATCTAATCAAAACTGTTTGATACCATGCATTATGATTCATTTATAAGCCTTTACTCAATGAGCACCAATGATGAGTTTAGAATGATAACTTTAACTGGCCGATCAACTTGACATGTCTGCACTAAATCGTCCCTAACTTTTGATTTAGAGCTCCGAATGACATGAATCCAATGCCCACGTTAAGCTAGCTCAATTTTCTATGTTGTAGCAAAATTTGAGTCAAAAATAGATACAAAAAGCATTCATATAATCCAATCTAGCCAAAACTATATGATGGCACCCATTATGCTTCATTTATATGCCTTTATTCAATGAGAACAAATGATCAGTTTATAATGA